>JAQQSZ010000120.1:0-31642 GCA_028646595.1 Phalanger gymnotis | reverse complement strand
GTCAATGACTTGCTAAAAGAGACTCAAAAAAATACTGAAAAGTATACTGAAGAAAACAACACCTTAAAAAATAGACTAACTCAAATGGCAAAAGAGCTCCAAAAAGCCAATGAGGAGAAGAATGCCTTGAGAGGCAGAATTAGCCAAATGGAAAAGGAGGTCCAAAAGACCACTGAAGAAAATACTAGCTTAAAAATTAGATTGGAGCAAGTAGAAGCTAGTGATTTGATGAGAAATCAAGATATTATCAAACAGAACCAAAGGAATGAAAAAATGGAAGACAATGTGAAATATCTCATTGGAAAAACTACCGACCTGGAAAATAGATCCAGGAGAGAGAACTTAAAAATTATTGGACTACCTGAAAGCCATGATCAAAAAAAGAGCCTAGAACCTCTATATTTGGAACCTGAGAAACAAAGCCCCTTTTAGAGTTGTCCCAAGAATAAAGCATATTGTCCAAGAAAAGGTATCTAGGGAGCAGATAACTACATGAAACATCTGAGATTATCTTTGCTATCCTTTCTGTTCCCCTAACTATTCCTGCCTGCTTGGCTCCAGCCTCTGCAGCTCTGTTCTGGTTTTGGTCTCCTCCACAGGCTAAGAGAGCGTTTGGTTAGCTTGTACCTCGTTAGATGGGACTTGATGTTAATGTTTAAGTTTTCTTGGTTACCTTTCTGACATGTAAAATCTCCCTTCTCAGAATTAGTCCACTGTGAGCCCTCTAAGTAATCTGATCTGTACCTGATTTAATGTAACTATGGAATTGTGAGAAAAACTTTATTTAATTGCTTAAACCTGGATCACCTGAAATAAGCCCCTGCTCCTGAGTGGATGGATCCACGAGTAGCCAACATCCAGATGAGACAGCTGTCCCAACATTCCAGATGAGGACTGAATCTATTGGCTTAGCTTTTTCTCTTCCCTTTTGTTATGTGTCCAACCACCAAGGCCCTGATTCAAGTGTGTGTTGGCATTTTCTCATTCTGACATGCTTGCCCCCCCCCCCCCGCCCTTTAGCAATAAATTACCTGGGACACATTTCCCCAAAAGGTCTCCTCAAAGAACTAAATCCCCTGAGCAATATCCCATGGCATATACCTGCCTCTCCTTTATTGACCATCTAAGGGTAGCAGTTCTTTCAGACACCTTCCCTTTGGCCAAAAAGGGGAAAGGTCAAAATATTTTGGAGATACCCAGTTTTGCAGAGCTAAGGCCCAGCAAGCAGGCTGTGCCCTGAGCTTGCCATAACAATTATCCTTTGCACTCTGGAATGATCTCACCCTCTGGCAGTGTATTGCTTGAAGCAGCACCAAGTGTTCACTGAGGGATTTAGCTCCCCCTATTTCCCAGGGACCTCCATCACATGTTCATAATCCCTGTTCTTTGTCACTGACAAGTACTGTACTCCTGTTCTCATCATAGAATTATGATTCTGCACCCATAAGCAATCACGAAGCCCAAGACTTGAGACAATACTGTTCCCACAGTGCCTATGGGAACAGTAACTCAAGACCTAAAAATGATTATGTCATGGTTCAGCCAACTTGTGGTTTTTATGTATATAAAACGTGTCTTTGGGTCAGCATGTTAAGCCCTCCTTAGAAGGGGGGAGGGGGCTTCCATTTGCACCCGTCGTTTTCCTCATTCTGAAATTAATTAAACTTCTATTTGTGTTCTGACTCTCTTGTCTCTAGCCTGCTCTGTTTTGGCTCCAGGCAGCCCCAGGTTAGAGGCTGATTCTGGTCCAGTTGACACCTTATTAGCTGTTTGACCCTTGTCAAGCTATTAAAGCTGTTCCAGCCTCAGTCCCTTCATTTGGAAAAGGGGAATAATAGTAGCATTTACCTCACAGAGTTGTTGTGAAGATCAAATGTAATAAAATTTGCAAAGCACTTTGCAAACCTTAAAGAGCTCCATAAATGTTATCTATTTTTCTAAGAGGCTTCAAAATATTATTATTTTAAGTATTCTCTTGCCGTTTACAATATCAATTTACTTCTTGAACCTTTTCTTTATAGATTATTACAAAGATGAATTTTAGCTAGGCCCCAAATTATAAATTATTAGTCATTTCCAATCAGCAGAGTTCCTAAAGATTCAATAGTTTATATTGCCAGGGTATTCTCATAATTAAAATCTGATCTGACAACTAGCAGCAAACAGATGCCTTAGCTTAGTCATATGTTGCTAAAAAGAGGGAGTACATCTGTCCTCTTGTCACCTAATGGATGGGCAGAGGAGAACGAGTGTTAGTTAAGTAGTTTCCCCTGAGAACTGGTAATGATACCAACCTGCTTGTACATCTTGTATTAGGTCACAAGCCAGAAGGCAAATGTGCACTTTTATTATGCCTTGAGTACTCTAGGCCTATGCCTAAAATTTTAAATGCAGTAGCTAGGTGCTGTCTTTCAGATGATGATATTTTATTCAGAAAGTTCCAGTAGAGATAGGAAAGTATCTTAGAGGTATATTGACACTCCTGCACCCCTATGCTACTATTAAAATACTCATTTAAAAATTTCATATTTTGTCAGATGGTCCCCTTACTGTCCAGAATGAGTGGCTAGAATGTCCTTATGCGATTTGGTGTAGTAGCTTCTATAGTTGATTCACTGTTTGAGAAAGGGAAAATAATCTTTGAAAAGGCAGATCAGGAGGTACTGCACATTAAAAAAGAAAAAAAAATTACTCAATCCATTATGAGCAAATCCCAGAATAGTGTTGGTAGATAAATTTATATATTCCTCTAGTTAAAAAGACATAGTTATAAAAATGTACCAGCAAAAAATATTAAGCTACATTATCATGAAAACTGTTAAACATTTCATGCAATGATTAGTATGGAACTGAAAGGCAGATAATATTATTTGTACTTAAAATATACTTCACAGAAATTATTTTATTTTAAATTAATTTTTAAAGCACTGAGCTGTGATGAGAAATGAACTCTCTCACTTCTAGAACTAATATGCTTGTCATTAATCACGACTTTAGCATTCAGTTGCCATAACAACATGATACAATCTTTATCATTACCATAAATCTAACATTTCTAAAAATAGTTTATTTCAACATTCAGTTTCTGTGATTTGAAAAATAGAGCTTTATTACAGAATCACAGCTAAAAGGGCAACTTAATGCAAATGAGAAGGAAATAAAGAAGTCAAAAGACTGGTTCAAATCTAAGCTCTGCCATTTATTTTTTGTGAGTCTCTGAGCAAGTCACTTAATGCCTCTGGGCCTCAGCTTCTTTATCCGTAAAATGAGGATAGACTAAATTATATCTTAAAGTCTCTCCCAGTGCTCAATTCTATGCTAAATGACTAACAACTACAAAATTAAAAAAGGCTATAATATTGGGTTGAGTCACAGCATCAAGGAAACAAATCTGGGAGGGATGTGAAAGTGATACTAACGTCCTATCCATGCGAGAGTACTCTCTAAAACATTCCTGATGGTTAGCACGTAGCCTCTAAAATTATAAGCCATAGGGTACTCGTTACTTTACGAAGCAGGCCACGAATATTAAATGTGCTGTTTACTAAGTCCTTGGTTACAGAGAGTGCTTTTATTCCTTTTTACTGTCATAATATAAAAATTATCACATTGGGTTAAACCAGTATTTCATTCAGACCAATTTTCCATCTTTTTT
The DNA here is from genome assembly GCA_028646595.1 of Phalanger gymnotis. Taxonomy (NCBI): domain Eukaryota; kingdom Metazoa; phylum Chordata; class Mammalia; order Diprotodontia; family Phalangeridae; genus Phalanger; species Phalanger gymnotis. The sequence goes on along the minus strand of JAQQSZ010000120.1, from coordinate 27,987 downwards.
TAGTGAGCAAAGGGATATTTTTTTTGGGAGACTTTTCCAATTGCCTTCTATAACAGAAACTTCAAAAGTTACGGTCATATTCTGAACATCTCTAACTTCCTCTTACTAAAGTATTGTCTATCAAATATGGTATTCCACATGATGTGAGAAGAATAGGAAGCAAAAATAGAGTCCCTGATGGAATCAGGGACAAACCTGGTATTCTGGCTGCAAACACAAAAATGAGGGCATAAGACTCATGAAGAATGCAAATGTTTTGCCATAGGATCCAGAGTCACAATCTTCTTCACTAGCATTACTTTAGATAAGCTGATTTGCTCTTTCTTGTCTTTGTTGGTCTTTGCTGACTCTGGACTTTGCTTGCCTACCTGGATCCATAGACTTTCTGGACCCATAGTACCTACCTGCTCTTTACTGGTTCACAGAGACTTTGGAATCTAAAGTTTAGATACTGCTTCTCTGCCTGAATTTATAGTATCCATTTGTTCTTCTATATACGAACAAATATCCTGACCTCAATCCACTGTCAAGTTAAATCAACAATCACTAAGCACTTTCTATGTACTATGTACTGTGCTAAAAGTGCTGTCTCTCTGTCTCTCTCTCTCGTAGTGGTAGGGAGCATCTTGCAAAAGGTAAGATTTGAGCTTTGTCTTGAAGGAAGCCAGGGAATTCAAGAGACAGAAACAAGAAAAGAAAGTATTACAGAATAAAGGACCATAGAAAGATAAACTAAAAATTAATTGGAAACTAAATAATCTAATCCTGAAGAATGAGTGGGCCAAAGAACAAATCATAGAAACAGTAACTTCATTCAAGAGAACGACAATAATGAGACAACACACCAAAACTTATAGGATGCAGCAAAAGCAGTTCTTAGGGGAAGTTTTACATCTCTAAATGCTTACATGAATAAAAAGAGAAAAAAGAGATCAATGGATTGGGCATGCAACTGAAAAAGCTAGAAAAAGAACAAATGAAAATCCCCAATTAAATACCAAATTAGAAATACTGAAAACCAAAGGAGAAATTAATAAAATTGAAATCAAGAAAACTATTGAACCAATAAATAAAACTAAGAGCTGGTTTTATGAAAAAAGCTATAAAATGGATAAACCTTTGGTCAATCCGATTTAAAAAAAAGAAGAAAACCAAATCACCAGTATCAAAAATGAAAAGGGTGAATTCACCTCCAATGAAGAGGAAATTAAAACAATAATTAGGAATTATTTTGCCCAATTGTATGCCATAAATTTGACAATCTTAGGGAAATGGATGAATATTTACAAAAATATAAATTGCCCAGGTTAACAGAAGAGGAAGTAAAATTCCTAAATAACCTCATTTCAGAAAAAGAAATTGAGCGAGCCATCAATGTACTCCCTAGGAAAAAAATCTCCAGGGCCAGGTGGTTTTACATGTGAATTTTATCAAACACTTAAGGAACAATTAATTCCCATCCTTTATAGACTATTTGGGAAAATAGGTGAAGAAGGAGTCCTACCAAATTCTTTTTATGACACAAATATGGTACTAATACCTAAACCAGGAAGAGTCAAAAGAGAAAGAAAATTATAGACCAATTTCCCTAATGAATATTGATGCAAAAATTTTAAATAAAATATTAGCAAAAAGACTGCAGCAATTTATCACGAGAATAATACACTATGACCAGATAGGATTTATTCCAGGAATGCAAGGCTGGTTCAATATTAGGAAAACTATCAGCATAATTGATTATATCAACAACAAAACCAGCAGAAACCATATGATTATCTTAATAGATGCAGAAAAAGCTTCTGACAAAATACAATACCCACTCCTATTAAAAACACTAGAAAGTATAGGAATAAATGGAATCTTCCTTAAAATTACAAGTAGCATCTACCTAAAACCATCAGCAAGCATCATATATAATGGGAATAAGCTAGATGCATTCCCAATAAGATGGGGTGTGAAACAAGGATGTCCATTATCACCCTTTTATTTAATTTATTACTAGAAATGTTAGCTTTAGCAATACGAGGAGAAAAAGAAATTGAAGGAATTAGAACAGGCAAAGAAGAAACTAAGTTATCACTCTTTACAGATGATATGATGATTCACTTAGAGAATCCTAGAGATTCAAGTAAAAATATACCTGAAATAATAAATAACTTTAGCAAAGTTGCAGGATATAAAATAAACCCACGTAAATCCTTGACATTCCTATATATTACTAACAAAGCCCAACAGCAAGAGATAGAAGGAGAAATTCCATTTAAAGTTACTGTAGACACTATAAAATATTTGGGAGTCTACCTGCCAAGATGAACCCAGGACCTATATGAACAGAATTACAAAACACTTTTCGCGCAAATAAAGTCAGATCTAAATAAATGGAAAAACATCAGTTGCTCATGGTTAGGCGGAACTAATATAAGAAAAAGGACAATTTTACCAAAATTAATTTAATTCTTCTGTGACATACCAATCAAACTATCAAAAAATTATTTTACGGAGCTGGATAAAATAATAACAAAATTCATCTGGAATAACAAAAAGTCCAGAATATCAAGGGAATTAATGAAAAGAAATGCCAGGGGAGGTAGCCTAGCCATACCAGATATTAAACTGTATTATAAAGCAGCAGTCATCAAAACTACTTGTTACTGGCTAAGAAATACAGTGGTGGATCAGTGGAATAGGTGAGGTACACAAGATGCAGTAGTCAATGACTACAGCAATTTACTCTTTGATAAACCCAAAGAGTCCAGACTCTGGGTTAAGAATTCACTATTTCACAAGAACTGCTGGGAAAACTGGAAAATAGTATGGCAGAAACTAGGCAGAGACCAATATCTTATAACGTACACCAAAATAAAGTCAAAATGGGTTCATGATTTGGGGATAAAGGCTGATACTGTAAGCAATTTGGGAGAGAAAGGAGTAGTTTACCTGTCAGATTTATGGAAAAGAAAAGAATTCATGACATAACAAGAGATAGAGAGCATTACAAAATGCAAAATGGATAATTTTGATTATGTTAAATTTAAAATTTTTTGTACAAACAAAGCCAATGCAACAAAGATTAGGAGGAAGCAGAAAATTGGGAAAGAATCTTTACAACTAGTGTCTCTGACAAAGGCCTCATATCTAAAATATACAAGGAACTGAGTCAAATTTATGGGAATACAAGTCATTCCCCAATTGAGAAATGGTCAAAGGATATGAACAGGCCTTCTTCAGAGGAAGAAATTAAAGATATCTATAGGCATATGAAAAAGTGCTCTAAATCACTATTGATTAGAGAAATGCAAATCAAAACAACTCTTAGCTACCACATCTCTCCTGTCAGATTGGCTAACATGACAAAACAGGAAAATGATAAATGCTGGACAGGATGTGGGAAAACTGGAACATTGTTACATTGTTGGTGGAGTTGTGAACTGATCCAGCCATTCTGAAGAGCAATTTGGAACTATGCCCAAAGGGCCATAAAAATGTGCATACCCTTTGACCCAGCAACACCACTTCTAGGGCTGTATCCTGGAGACATCACACAAGTGGGAAATGGACTTGTACGTACAAAAATATGTATAGCAGCTCTTTTTGTGGTGACAAATAATTGGAAATCAAGGGGATGCCCATCAACTGGGGAATGGCTAAACAAATTGTGGTATATGAATGTAATGGAATACTATTGTGCTATATGAAATGAGGAACAGATGGACTTCATCATAACCTGGAAAGACTTACATGAACTGATGCTGAGTGAGAGGAGCAGAACCAGGAGATCATTATACATGATTACAGATACATGGTATCTGTAAGGACTAACTTTGATAGACTTGGCTCCTCTCATCAATGCAAGCTTCAAAGACAGCTCCAAAAGACTCACGATGGAAAAAGCTACACACATCTAGAGAAAGAACTATGGAGTCTGAATGCAGATTGAGGCAAACTATTTGCTCTCTCTTTTTTTTTTCCTTCTTTTTTGGTTTTGTTTCTTCTTTCTCATGATTCATTCCATTGGTTATAATTCTTCTTTACAGTTGGGCTGTTATGTAAATAAGTTCATTGTGAAGGTATATGGAGAACCTATATTGGATTACATGCCGTCTTGGGGGGGGAGGGAGGAGGAGAGGGAGAGAGAGGGAAAATTTGAAACTCAAAAACTTGTGGAACTGAGTCTTGTAAACTAAAAATAAAAAATAAATTTAAAATTTACAAGTATGGGAGAATAGGCATTGAAAAGATAAGGTGCTGCGATGTTACATGTGAGTAACAAGAAGAAGGTCTGTATTAATGGACTGTAGAATATGTAAAAAAGAGTAAATTTTAAGAAGATTGGAAAATTAAAGAGGCCAGGCTGTGAAGTATTTTAAAAGCCAAAGAGGGTTTAAAATTTGATCCTAGAGGTAACTGGGAGCCACTGAAGTTTAATAAGTAGGGGAAGGACAAAGTCAGACCTACACTCATTTTGCCAATCCAGTGAAGGAAGGCCTGAAGTATAGAGAGATTTAAGGCAGAGAGCCCAACCAGAAGACTTGCAATATTGCAGGTGTGAGGTAATGAGGACCTGGTCCAGCATGGCTGTCAGAGGAGACAAGGGGATGCATGTTAAAGATGTTGTGAAGGATGAAACAACAGGACTTGCCTATAGTTTGCAAAGAGGTAAGCGAGAATGAGGAGCAGAGGATGACACCAAGATTGTGAGTCTGAGTAATGAAGATGGCAGTGCCCATGACAGTAAAAGAGAATTTGGGAAGAGAGTAGGGCTTGGTCTGTCTAGAACTCATATCCACCTACTGCTTAACTAGATTCCTAGTACTGATGCTTACACCCCCAGTAGGACGACTGGCCTCAAGCAATATGATGAGGGAGACAGAACTATACATAAAAGGATTATAAGATCATAAATCTAAAGTCAGAAGGGACCTGAGAGGCCATCTAGTCCAATTTTACAGGTGAATACATGTTTGTAAGAAGGCTATACAAATTTTTTCTTTAATATAGCATAGCATACTTTTTAAAGGGAAAGAATATGACTAATACAAGGATAACCCACTAGAAAACTTATACCAGTTTAGGGAATATAAGTAACTTGATGTCTAGGATTTTCCTGTTCCCTTCTTCTTTCACTCACAGATTCTATGGATGGTCCACGCAAGTAGGGAAGTGGTTAAAGGTGGTTAAAGAAATGGAAAGCGAAGAAAGTTGTAAATGAATAAATTCACCTTCCCTTGAAAATGAAAAAAGGCGTGATTTCTGGTGAAAATAACAATGCAAGGATACTAGTAGAAAGGGAAAGGCTTCTTATCATTGCAAACTTGTTGAGAAAGTTTATATTTCCTTTATATACCTAGAGCGCATTAAATAATGTAGGTTTTTATTCTACTAAACCAGACTACAGAGATAATGTGGTCTAGTGGATGAAGAACTGTCCACAATGCCAAGAAGAGCTAGATTCAAGGCCTGCCTCTGACACATCCTGGCTGTGTGACTGCATAGTCACTAAATCAGTCTCTCAGCGCTTGAGACAACTTTCTAAGACTTTTAGCTTTGCTCCTATGCGACTGCAATCACAAGTCCAGTCCCTATGACTATCCCTAGTCTACCTAGTCAATTTGGCCTCTTTCTACTCCAATTTCTGCAACTTTGAATTATGTCTATTGCATTTAGTTAATTCTAACTGCCAGGATTGATATGGTCAATGATAGTTACTATAGAGAAGCCCAAAATAAAAGACATAGGAATGATAACCCACGGGAATCAAAACTATGAAAATGAGCACCATCCTGGAGACCACAACTGACAAAAAACACTCTACAGTTTCAAGAGTACAAAATTTTTGCTGGATTTGGAATAAAGAAGACCAAGCTTTGAATCCAACCTCAGATACTCATTAGCTGTATGACTCTGGGCAAGTCACTTAAATTTCTCTAAAGACTTATTTCTCTCATCTGTAAAATGGGGATCATAAAAGTACCTATCTTACAGGTACTGTTCTGAAGATCAAATGAGATAACAAACATAAAGCACTCTGCAAATCTTAAAACACTATATAAGTTTGAGGTAATAATATATCTAGCATTTACAGTATACATTAAGTCCAAATATATAGTATATACTTCTATCTGTGTATACACACATATCTATATACAAATACATTCAATTTTAAGTAAAATATCGTTAGAAGGGAAGGGAAATAATATATATTATATGAAAATACATAAAACTAATGTTCATTTACCACTGAAAGAATAATTTTAAAATATTTTTCAGTTAAACTTTCCTTCCTGTTGTTTAATATATTAAGTAAAAAAAAACATTCTAAACATACAAAAATAAGGACAACCATTATTTGTTTTAAACTTGTGGTTGTTGAAAATAAAAATGTATTACTAGAAAACAAAGTTGTAAAAAATCCTGGTTAAAATATTTGTTCCTAAAATGTTTCACATATCAAAATAAATCCTCAATTTCTCAATCTATTTCTAAAGTAACTATCATACTTTCTGTTCACTTAGGCAAAAAATTGGAGGAAAATCGGAATTATCAACTAAATTTCATTTTAGAATACTTTTCAAAATGGCTTTTTATTTTTCTGAATACAAAGAAAAAAGGTCAGCTCATTTGAAATTTAAGAGGAATCAATATATTTAGATTTTATTAATGCATTTTAATTCGTGTTATCCATTATGATCGCAGTATTTAAATATTACATTAGCAAAGTACAAGTCCACAAGAAATTCAGAATTTCAATGGGGTAATATCTTATTTTTGTAGAATACATTCATTCTAAACTCCACCTGGCAAACTAGAGCTCCATATGACATAGTTTTGAGTCTTCTCCCTAACCTCATCACCCCTCTTCTGTACCTGCATTAGCTTGGTTTCTCTCATAAAATATAATACTCAGAACTAAACACTCCAGGTACAGTCTGACCAATGTAAAGTATTTTTCTCAGATGACAGTAACTTATGGAATTTTGGCAAAGATGTAAGTTTTAGGTCTGCCAAAAGCCTGTCAGCATGGAACTGTTTGGGCTTTAAGCCAACCTTAATGAGACCCCAGAGGTTAAGGAAAGAAATATAACCACTTAAAATGTCCCATACTATTATTAGTCTCTTTAATTTATACTTAAGTATTAATCATTCTAACCAGGGAAGAATTCATTCTAGATTACCTAGCTAGCAAGACAAAAAATTATTCTGTTGTGTGATTATAATAATTTAATAATTATAATCACTTTAAAATAAATTTATTTAAACCAAAACTCCAAATCATTATGTGTGTGTGTGTGTATCTTGATAAATATCACTAATCATAATTTTCTGTTAATTGGCTAAATTAAAATTAGTCATTTTAATAAGCCTTCATATAACAAATTACTCAAAGTGAAGTATTCTAAAATATATTTGATTTTCACCATTCCAGATTATATTATGTGATGAGATTTTCTTACATTAATAAAGTCAATATAAAATTACAAAATAATATATTCAGCCCCTCAGTGTTCAAATGTGATTCTAAATCAAACAAGTAATACAGATATTTTGTAAATATTGTACAACTAATTTAAAACTCTGGCATTAGTAGATAAAACATGGCTCTTTATAGGAGGTACAATGTTTTATCAGGCATAACTTTATGTAATTAATCTGTGTTTTAGAATCTCAGGATCTTAAGTGTTAGAAGAGGCATAACAGGTCACCTAGAACATTACTCAAACTAATGAAAGAATATCCTCAATAGATGGATATTTAGCCTCTGAATACTTCCAGTTTTTAGCAACTTTACTTATCAAGGTAGTGTATTCCGTTGTTGACCAGCTCTCATTGTAAGAAAATTATTCATACTGGCTTTCTGTCCTTTCACTATCCTGACTGTCTTTTCTGGGAATATCTTGTTTTATCAATGCCCTTCTGAAAGTGTGATATCCAGAAATGAACACAATAATCCAGATGTCTGATCAGTGCAAAGTACAGAGGGAATAACAGCTCCCCCTCAGGTGGACATTTTAAATTGTAATGTATCTAAATTGTGTAATACTAAAATATTTTATAATGAGTTTCTACAGCGGACACAGATTCACACAACCAAAATAATCTATAAAACATCATACTTAAGAATATTCCACTATGAATATATGATTTAACTGATTTCTGTCAAAATCAATTACAGTTAATTAAAATCTGCTCATGCAGGGGAGCTCAGCAACAATACATCTATCTGTCCATCTATCTATCCATCATCTATCTGTCCGTCCATCCGTCCATCCGTCCATCCATCCATCCATCCATCCATCCATCCATCCATCCATCCATCCATCCATCCATCCATCCATCCACTTACCTACCTACCTACCTGCCTACCTACTTATCTGCCTATCTGCCTTTCTAACAGAGAGAGTACTTGGAGTACAACCCAAGCTAAGAGAAGGCAGAATGGTGCGGTGGAATGAGCATGTATTTGTAACATGGTTCAATTCCCCACACTGTTACTCACTACATATATGACCGTGGACAAGTGCCTTTCTGAATCTCAGTTTCCTCATGTATAAACTGAAGGGTGATTGAATTAGAAAACCCTCAAGGTTACATCTAGCTCTAAATCTATGATATGAGGTTAAATCTCATTCTGCAGTATCTAAAATGTTAAATTTCTGACAGTTTTAGTAGAAATTATGATGAAGTATATATTAATGTGGGCCTACTTAATAATTTAATGTTTACTACTTTTTTAAAGTATAAAATACTTACTTTACTGTGGCACTTAGAAGGAAATTCAGCTGTGGCATTAACAAATTATCTGGGGCAGACAGATAGCGATCAAACTGAACCTGAAACGAGAATTAAAAAGGTAAATTATAAGGTGTACCTCCTATGAAATCTCTTTTAAGGAACTAAATTTAGAAATAAAACCCCTGATCTAAATAAGTTATCTTTTTCTTGTATGATAAGAATCTCTCAATCATTTCTATCATATTTGTTTGAAATCCCATTTTATAAACTTAGCATCAATAGAGAATTAACAAAAAAAAAACCCACTTCATTTCATTTTTAAAAATATTTTATTTTCCCCCAACTATACAAGTAATTTTAAAAAATATTCATGTTTTAAAAGTTTTGAGTTTCAAATTCTATTCTTCCCTTACTCCCCTCTCCTCTCCCTGAGAAAGTATGCAATATGATACAGGTAACACATGTGCAATCATTCCCATATTAGTCATTTTGTGCAAGAAATACCAAGAAAGGAAGGAAGGAAGATAGGAAGGAGCCAAGGGGCTCCTTAATCGCTACCCAGAGTCTCATCTGGCCAATCACATGAATACTCTTTCAATGAGTGAGCCTCAAAGCAAAATGGTAACCTCTGGGAACATATACACTTCTACAGGGTCAGCCCACTGAGGGCATCACAACTACGTAACTCAAACTCATGTGACTTAAGCAAGTCATCAAAGACTCCTGATTCAATCAAAGACTCAATTCAAACAAAGGCAAGGCTCAATCAAAGGCACTTGGTTGCCTCAGTGCCAAGAAGTACTCCAAAAGAAAAAACAGCAAAAAGCCCCACTTTGCTTGCCATTACAATGGGTAAGTTCATTTCACTCATATTTGTAGTTTTGATAACTGTGTATTTCCTTCCATCTTAGTTTTCCCTTATCTTTCTCTCTCTGTCTCTCACCTTCTACCCTCTTCCTCCTCAGAATTTTTGCTTCTGATCATCCCCTCCTCCAATCTGTCCTTCCTCCTATCAGTCACTAATTCACCCCCCCCCCCCGCCTTTTTTATCCCCATCCCTTTCTACTTTCCTATAAGGTAAGATAGATTTCTATATCCAACTAAGTATATATGTGATTCCTTCTTTGAGTCAATTCTGATGAGAGTAAGGTTCAAGCATTTCCTGCCACACTCTGCCACCTTCTCCTCCTCCAATGTAATAGCTCTTCTGAGCCTTTTTAAAAATGAAACAATTTGCCCCATTCTATCTCCTCTCTTTCCCTTTTCTCCCAGGGCAATCTTTCTCATCCCTTAATTTCGTTTTTATAGATATCATCCCATCTATGTATGCTCTTTTTAATTGACCCCACAGTGATAAAGTTCTTAAGAATTACACGTATCATCTTGCCATGTAGGAACACAGGCAGTTTAATCGTACTGAATCTCCTATGTTTTCTCTTTTTTTGTTTTACCTTTTCATGTTTCTTTTGAGTCTTGTATTTGAAGACTAATTTTTTAATTCAGCTCTGGTCTTTTATTTAAGGATGCTTGAAAACCTTCTATTTCATTAAATTTCCATTTTTTCCCCCTCAAGGCTTATACTCAGTTTTGCTGGACAGGTGATTTTTAGGTGTAATTCTAACTCCTTTGCCTTCCAGAATATCATATTCCAAGCCCTCTGGTTCTTTATGTAGAGGCTATTAAATCCTATGTAATAACCACTGTGGCTCTATGATATTTGAACTGTTTCTGGCTGTATTTTCTCCTTGACCTGGGAACTCTGGAATTTAGCTATTGATATTCCTGAGAGTTTTCATTTTGTGATCTCTCTCAGGTGGTGATCAATGGAGATTTTTTACATCTATTTTGCACTCTGATTCTATATCAGTAGTTTTCCTTGATGATTTATTGAAATATAATGTCCAGGCCTTTTTCTTTGTATCATGGCTTTTAGATAGTCCAGTAATTCTTAAATTATCTTTCCTGGATCTATTTTCCAGGTCGGTTGTTTTTTAAGTGAGAAATTTTACATTTTCCTCTATTCTTCTGATTTTGCTTTATCATTTCTTGTCTCAAGGAATCATTAGTTTCTACTTGCTCAATTCTAATTTTTAAGGAATTATTTTCTTCAGTTAATTTTTGTACCTCCTTTTCCATTTGAGTTGTTTCCTTCAGGGAATTTTTGCACATCTTTTCTCATCTTCTGTATTTCTTTTACCAAGCTGTTGACTTTTTTTTTTTATGATTTTCTGGTGCTACTCTAATTTCTTTTCCTAATTTTTCTTCTACTTCTCTTATTTGCTTTTTAAAATCCTTTAAAAGTTCTTCCAGGAGTTATTTTTTTTTCGGGGGGAGCCTGAGACCAATTTAAATTTTCCTTTGAGGCTTCACATGTAGCCACTGTGACACTGTTGTTCTATTTTAAACTTATGCCTTGATCCTTACTGTCATCATAGTGACTTTCTATAGTCAAGTTCACTTTTTGTCTTTTGCTCATTTTTTCTGCCTATTTTGTGACTTTGTATTTTATGCAACAGTTGGGCTCCACTACTATACTGTCCCAAGGCTTGGGGCCTTGCTGCTGGCTTACTCCATGGGTATGGCTTTGCTGTTGGCTTGCTCTGTGAGCACAGTCTTACTGCTGGTCCACTTCAGGGGGTGTCACCTTATTGCTGGCCAGCAAGGAGTAGGGCCTTATTGGTGGCCAGCACTAGGGGTGCTGGTCTGCCACAAGGCTACTGGTTTGCATGGGGGCAGGGCCTCACTGGTGGCAGCCCTGTGCTGCTGCTCATTGACTTTACGCCCCTCCCAACCCAGTGAGAAAGACCATTCCTGCTGAACTAATAAGTTGCTTCCCCACTACTAAATCAATTCTGAGGAGTTTTGAAAGGTGTTTAGAGGAGAATTGGGGAGGGCTCTGGGGAGTGCCATCCTCACTCTGCCATCTTGGTACTGCCTGATTCCTTTTAATCAGCAGTTTCAACCTCTTTCGCCCCACTCCACATCGTGCCCCGCCCCCATCCTGCCCAACAAATATTTCTCTAGTGTGATTAAACAAGAAAAAAAAAGGGCTTGGCTTTGACTCTATCTTCTTCCCCTTATAAATGATCTGTTCAATTCAATAAATATTTAATCTTATTCTTATTGATATTGTTTGTTTTCCTATCATATTCATTTTGAATTTATGTTTCTACTACCCCTTATACCAAACATTAAAAAATAAAGAGGCAAAAAAGCAATTCAGCAAAACCAACCAACAAATCAGTGGTAGTTCCCCAACTTAACAGAAGCATTTTCTCAAATCTTCTTTGGAGTCAAACACTGTCATGAAAATTAGAAAAAAATTCAGTTTTATTTTTTTGCTTCTAACTACACTGTTGTGGTAGTTGTGTATATTGCTTTCCCAATTATGCTTACTTTGATGTCTATCAGTTTATATGTCTTCCAATGATTCTCTAAATTATTTATATTCGTAATTTCCGATAATATAGAAATACTCCATTACATTCATGTATCACAATGTTTTTATTTTTTCCCAATCAATGGGAAACTGCTTCCAGCTCTTTGAGATCACAGCAAGATCTACTCTAGATGTCTTGGTTTATAGGGGTTCACAGAACTTTTCTTTCGGGCTTTTACCTCCCTGGAGGCAATAAGGTATTAATAATAGGATCTCTCAATCAAAGGGTATAGACACTTAGTTAAAATATTTGGCTAAATCCAAAGTGTTTTCCAGAAAGGTTGGACCAATCTGCAGCTCCAATAACAGTGTATTAGTGTACTTGTCTAGCCCAGTCTTTTAACACTGCCTATTGCCATTTTTGGTCACCTTTGCTAGTTTTTTGGGTGAATACAGGTTAAACTTCAAAGTTGTTTGGATTCGTATTTGTCTTCTTAGCGATTCAGAGCAAACTTTCATGTTTATTAGTACTCTGAAATTCTTTTGTAAACTATTCATTCATATCATTTGCCCACTTTCAACTGGAGAATGGTTCTGTCCTAAATATTTGTGTCAATTTTTAATATAAATTAAGCACTCAGATCTTTATCTAAAAGATTTGATACAAATTTTTTTTTGTCAGTCAATACTTTCATTTGTTATAGCACCTTTAAAAAAAAAGCTTTTCGAGTTTCATGTAATTCAAATTATCTTTTGTGATGATTCCTATCCCTTCTTTGATTAATAATTCTCCCTCTAGCCATCTTGTTCTTTACAATTTTATTTATAGTGTGACCTTCTACATTTAAGTTGTATATGCATTTTGAGTGTGTTTTGATATACGATGCAAGATGCAGGATTAAACCTAATTCCTGACAAGCTGCTTTTCAGTTTTTCTAGCAGTTCTTATCAAAAAGGGAGTTCTTCCCAAAATAACTTATGTTTTTAGATTTATAGAACACTAGGTTACTGAGTTCAGTTGTTTCTGATTCTTCTTTATTTGTATTTTTCCAATTATCTACTTTTATACTTAAAAAAATACAGTATCAAACAGTTTTGACGTTTACTGCTTTATAATATGAGGTCTGAGAGTACTCTTCCTCTTTTATTTCTGCTTTTTTCATTGTGAGAGTCTAGATAACTTCCTTCCAAATGACCTGTTTTTTGCATAGCTTTATAAAAAGTAACCTCTCAGTAGTTTATATATTTAGTCAAATTAAATTAAATTAAGTACTGTCTCTTTTTGTATTATATCTTCTGCTCAGTTATCAAACTGATCTTTATAAAGCATACAGTTGAGATTGGGTCACTCCCTATTCAACAAACTTTAGTGACTCCTTATTACCTCCAAGATCAAATATGAAACCTGCTATTTGTTTTTTAAAGACCTTCATGGCATAGCCCCTGCCTACCTTTTTGTCTTCTTAAAACTTATTCCTCCCCATGTATCCTGAGATCTAATAACACTGGCCTCCCTGTTGTTCTTCCCACATGACACCACATCTCCCGACTCCATACTTTCCCTATCATCCACCATCCCCGAACAATGAAACACTCTTCCTCCTCATCACCTACTGGCTTCCCTGGCTTCATCCATGTCCTAGCTTTTGAAAGAAGTCTTTCTTTGTTCTGCTTAATCTTAATGCTTCCCCTTTGAGGTTGCCTCCAATTTATCCTGAATATATCTTGTTTGTACATAGCTTTATGTTGTCCCCTGCAATAGTGTAAGCTCTTTGAGAGTGGGGACTGCTTTTTTTAATCTTCCTTTATATTGCCAACTCGTAGCACAGTGCCTAGCACATAGTAGGAGCTTAATAAATCTTTTTGACTTGACTTGACTTCAAATTAAATTATGTTATCAGCAAAGAGAGACACTTTTACCTTTGCTTTGCTTTACGCTTTTAATTTGTCTCTTGTCTTATTGCAATTGCTAGCATTTTTAAAATTATACCAAACAACAATGGGGGCAGGGAGAATCCTTGTTTTACAGTTACATCCACTAGGAGAAGCTTTTAGTTTTTCCCTAGTGAAAATAACTCTAGATACACAAATTCTAGATACACCCATATAATATTTATATTAAAAATGGCTCTTTTATACCTATGCTAAAGGTCTGTTTGTGTCTTAATAAAAATTAATGTTGAGCTCTGCCAATGACTTTTTCTGCAGCTATTGATGTAATCATGTAGCTTGGAGTGTTTTTATTTTTTAATATGATTATCTTAATTTATTCCTAAGCCTGAACTATCCTTATCTCCCAGATGTAAATCCATATTGGTCAAAAGGATATATTTTGGGTATATACGCATATATACATATTTTATATATTCATAAAATCTTTATACAAGCATTTTATTGAAAAGCTTTGGATTAATATCTATTGATGATATTGATCTATAGTTCTCTTTTTTTTTGCTTTATCTTTGTTATCAGACTACATTCATCACATATAAGGACTTTGATAGGTTGCTTTCTTATTTTTTTGAGAATCTGTGTAGCAATAATATTAACTAGTCTTTAAATATTGGATAGAACTGATCTATCAATCCACCTGGAATAGATTTTTTTCTTCCTTTGGTAGTTCCTTCATGGTTCGCTCAATTTAATTTTCTGAAACTGGATTTATTAGGTATTTTACTTACCAATAAAATAACAGGTTTAGTCTCTCTCTAGTCCCTAAATTTTTGTAAGCAATCTTCTAATTTCTGCTAGCACATTGTGATATGTAGTAAGGTTTTGACAATTCCTTTTATTTCTCACCTGTTATGATTTTACCTTGTTCTTTTTTTTTTTTAGAGGAGGTGGTAATTTGATTTTCCTTCCTTTTCTTTTTGACAAGGCTTACTGATTTTGTTAATCTTTTTAAAGAACCAACTTTTAGCTTTATCATTTCTATAGTCTTTTTTGGTTTCCATCTCTAAAATTTCACTTTTCTTTGTTATGTTTTATTTATTTTATTTTTAACTTATGGAATAAAACATGTATTTCCTAATGTACTATAATAAAAAAGATGATCGCACATGAAACTGCAAATCTATTATGTACAATTTGCTATTCCTTTTAAATATATAATAGTTATTGTGTAAGTTTCTTTTTTCCCTTTTCCCCTCTTTCTCCCTCACCCAGCATCCTAGAGATGGATTTCTCCAAAACTTTTAAGACCTTTTCTTAAATGCTGATTTTGGGTTTGTTTGCTTTATTTTCTAGATTTTAAAATTGCCTTAATTCATTAATCTTTTTTTCTATTTTGTTAATGCATGTTTTCGGGGACATAATTTTCTTCTGCGACTGTTTCAGCTGTATTCCAGAAATTCTAGAACATTTTTTCATCATTATCATGCTCTATTTTACAGTTATTAATTTTTCTAAACTTTGTTCTTTGACCCGCATATTACTCAGGACGTTGTTATTAAAGTCACCATTGAGTTCTGTATCTAGTGCTTGTCTTACTGAATTAATTCCTTTTTTATTGTGTTATAGTCTATAAAGGATGTGTTTATTATCTTGTAAATTGCGTGTTTAGGCAGCTAGGTGGCATGATGATTAAAGTACTGAATCTGAAGTCAGGAAAGTGTGAGTTTAAATCTAAATTTTAGACACTCACTAGTTATGTGACTGGGCAAGTGATCTCTACTTCAATTTCTTCATCTGTAAAATGGGTATAATAATAGTACCTACCTCCCAGGGTTGTTGTGAGGATAAAATGTGATATTTGTAAAGTGTGTTTTATACCTTAAAGGGCTATATAAATGCAGCTATTATATAAATGTTAACTATTAATATTTCTGGGGTTTTAAAAACATTTATTTATACAATTTTCCTCTGTTCTCATAGGCTCAAACATTTAGAGCTGGACACAGAGGTCTAGAACATGTTCTATTTTTGGAAAGGTGCCATGTTACATAGTAAATGCCTAATAATGCTCTATCAGTCTTTCATCTCTGAACTGTCCAATAATTTGTTCTGTACTGTATTTTCCTTTTTTGGGGTAGCTCTATTAGATCTCTTGATCTCTGAGAAAGGAACATTAACGTTAGCTACAGTCATTGTGTAATTATCTCTTTTTTTCAATATGGTTAGGTTTTTGGTGTGTGAATTTAGATGCTATGCCATTTGTTGCATATATGTTTAATATTGATGTTGGTTCCTTTTCTATGGTATCTGTTAGCACAATGTGGTTTCCCCATTTATTTTTTCTTAGCATTGTGAATTTTTCTTTTCTTTTCTCTGATAGTATGATTATAATGACTGCAGGTTTTTTTGGAATTAGTAAATTTTGTTCTAGCCTCTCATTTTGTACGCATCTTTATGTTTTATAAAATTCTTCTGATTTTGTCATATTTTATAAGTCACAAAACTTGATAAACTCTGAAAATTGAAACTGAAAAGCACTCAAAAAGCAATGGAGTAGTGAGAATAAATAGCTTCAACACATTACGAGTAAGAAATTATGAATAAGAAGCAGTGTAAAGGATAACACCAAAGAAATATATGAGCTTAAGAGATGGGCTAGTCATATGGTAAAAGCAAAGATACGGCAAATATACCAGTGTCATAATGAAACTTAGCTAGCGTTTATATCATCTTTTACACATATCACCTCATTTGATCCTCATAATGTTGTGATAAAACAAAGATGACCCCCTTTGCACATCTGAAGGATGCCCCAAGGGAATGTATGGAAGGAGATGGATAAGAACTACACAGGATGGGCAGCCAGAGATGGGTTGCAATCTGCAGAACTGAAGGGAATAACCACATCAATGATATAATAGATTTTTCAATAGTATTGAGTTACCAATACCAACTTTAATTTTCCTAAACTACATACAGATGAATGTTTATCTGTAATTGTTTTAAAACAGAAAAAATATGTAAAGAGCTTCATTTAATTTTGTATGGACTACTTAAGAAACAAAAGTTTAAAGTTCTGCCCTCCTATTACACTACCATCTTATATCTTTCCAAGGAAACAAGTCTTAGGGATCAGGAGATCACAGACTCAGAGTTGGAAAAATGCTTAAAGGTCACATAGTCTAAGACCCTCGTTTTAAAGATAAATAAACTGAGGCCAAATGAGGTTGTGACTTGCCTAAGGACTCAAAGACAATGTCAGAGGTAAGACTTGACTCCAGATCCTTTGACTCCAAAGCCAATACTCCTTCCAGAATACCAAACTGCCACTTGGTCTTCAGTATATCCAGTCCCCAAAGTCAGTTTACCAATGTTACAAAGCCTAAAAATACCTTGAAATTCTTATGAATCATGATATGCAGAAGTAATATAATTTATAACCTTTAAAATATATTTAGTTAAAATTTAAATTCCATCTTAAAATTCTGAATGTGGGAGGTCATGTAAATATGGCTATATGTCTACATGTGGATGTATATTTATTTGTGAATAATTACATGCACACATGTACCAATACGTAATTATTTAAGTATTGTCATTATAACTGTCAGTGTATGTCTGTATTGTATACACCTCTGAGTACCTGTATATTGCGCTCATTTTTGTTTTAGGGGAATGTTTGGGAGATTTAGAAGTATAACACTGTATAAAAAATATAGTGTGTTAGATTCTATCAGAACACTGCAGAATATGTATGTTTCAGTGTGTGTAGTATATAAAGGTATAAAAATGCCTGAGTCAATGAAATATCAGCTACATAACTGTTCTTAGACCAACATAAATGCTATATGTTATGGGCAGACAAAACAAATCATATGAAAAAAATTGTATCCAGAAGGAAGGCATCATTAAAGAGAAAGGCCTTGAAGAAACACAAATAATAATGCTTTGATATGAAATTCCTGTTTTCTTACCATTGCTGCCTTCAGGGAGACTGAGTCCAGGCTTGGCAAGTTAGCTAAGGGACCCTAAAAAAAGCAAGCAAAGACAATATGTAGTGATTTACACCAGAGTTGGTATGGTATAGAGGATAAAGAAACAATGGCCAGAAATCCAGGAGGACCTGGGTTCAAGTCCTACCTGTGACACATAGTAGATGTTTGGGCAAATCATTTAACTTCCTGGTGACCAAAGCAACTCTTTAAGACTTTGACCTGAAGAGAAGTTGCCAATCTGCATTGCTATGGGAAGTTTCTCACCAGGAGCTCCTCACGCTGATGAAATCACAGGTCTTATTAAAAAAATATCATGTGAAACTTTGCCATTTGTTGATTGGTCTCTACTTTCAAATGTCCAGAAGGATTACTTTGCCCAGGTATAAATGATCAGAAGCATTACAAATAATAGATTTTCCCATATCACCTCCCCTTACTCAAAGATCTTCAATAGCTCCCAACAGCCCCTTAAAATAAACTACAACTTAGCCTAATCTTAAAAGCCCTCCACAACCTGGCTCCTACCTACCTTGCCAGTGTGATTTCTTATTACTTCCCTTCCTGCACTTTGTTTCATCAAGCTGGCCTGGCAGCTGGTCCTGTACTCAGCAATCCTTCTCTTTCCTCCCATGTATATGTACAAGTAGCTCCCCAAATCTGGAATGTATTGCTTCCTCAGCTCTTTGACACATTTACCTCATAGTTTCAGACCACGGCTGAAGTCTGGGGCTAGCATGTTGGGCTTTATTCAGGAAGCAGGCAATCTGCAATGCCACATGCTCAAAGAATATAATTTTGAACTTAGGGAATTTAGACACCTTTTGTATGGAGAAGGGATTCTTAATCTGGGGTCCACAGATAGACTTCAGAAGGTCTATAAATTCGGATGAGAAAAAAAAAATTACATTCCTGATTTCACTAGCTTCTAACTAAAATTTAGTATTTTTGTCACTTATGAAAGTAGGCAACAAGCCACATTACTGGTGATTTTGTCACCAATAGAAATCACAGGTGTTTTCTTATCACTTTGCAGTTGCTGATGTTGCAAAATATTTATATTCATCACTACTTCAAAATTATTGTAGTTATTAGACCTGTCAATGGATCACATGTGATTGTAGTCTCCCTATCTACAGACTGTATTTCAAAATAATTGTTTTTTGTATTCCTTTGTATTATATTTTGTGCATTTAAAAATTCTTCTCAAAAGGGATCCATAGGCATCATGAGGCTGCCAAAGGGTTCCATGACACACAAAAAAGATTAAGATTCCCTGAAATAGAATTTAAGTTAGAACCCTTGGAATGGAGTATAGGTTTGAATTTATTTGTTTTCAACATTAAATATAATAAAAATATAAAATGAGAAAGAAGAAATAGCATATTTTAAGCAAAGGTTTGTTAGGTGCCAGAAACACACAATCCCATTTATACATGCATAATTTGATCTTTCAAATTCCTGCATTCATTTGATATTTTTGGTAATTATAAAGGCAAGTCATATGTTAGTAAGTGTAATTTATATTACAGAATTGCTTTATCTATTTAATTAATATCTTAGAATAACTACATCTCCCAGCCCAGGTATGTTAATTATGATTTTTAAAGGTTTAAAAAATGCAAATTCCAATAAACTTTAAACCTGATGTATTCTTAAAAACTTTTCTGCAAAAACAAAATTTCGTATATTGAATTCTATTTTTTTATTCATTTGCATTATAGAATTATTTCTGTAGGAAAAAATCCAATGGAAAAGATGCAAACCTCTGATGAGGAAGAAGTCAGGATAGGAGTATAACTTAATATCATGCAACAAGTCTACCCATAGTAGATATTCTTTATAATTCTTATGAATTGGTTGACTCGTTTGTTTTCTTATAGTTTATGTCACTAGTTAACTGAGTCAGATGAGGTCCTATATTAAAGAAGAATCGAATCTATCAAAGAGTCTGAATTTCTGGGATACAAGTTATATGTTGTTTTTGTTTACAGGTACTCAAGCTGGGAGCTGAGAGTGCTTCACAAGCAGGGTGTCCTGACAACAGTAACAACAACTATGGCTGCTGCTACTGACATATGTATGAGGATTTAAGGTCTGAAAAGCACTTTATATATATATATGATTTTACAATCACCTCACAAGAACCCTGTGATGTTACAGAGACCCATTTTATAGATGAGGAAATTGAAGTTCATATAGATTATATGCCCCATGATCACAGAGTTGTTAATTGGCAGAGGCACAATTTAAACCCAGGTCTCTTCAAGCACAGAATTATATTCATTCTGATACACTGCTTGGATCCTCTTTCTTTCTCCCTCTATACTATATGCTTTGTTGATCCCATCAGTTCCAAAGGATTCAGTTATCAGCTCTATATAGACAATTCCAAGATTTAGGTATTCATACAGCTCCCTCCTGAGCTCTAATCTTACTGACTCCTGTTCATCTCAAATTGGTTGTTTTGTAGGTGAACTCAAACTCAACATGTCCAATACAGACTTCATAGTCTTTCCCTAAATTATTCCTTCTCCCCAACTTCCCCTTTTACTGCTGAGGGCATGACTATCCTTCCAGTTAACCATCTCATAACCTTGGTGTCATACTCCTCCATTCTCTTACAGACTCCACTTATCCAGCCTGTTTTCACATTGTCTTTCCCTCCTTCTCAACATCTCTCTTACATGTCCCTTTTCTCCACTCACACAATCAAACCCTGCTGGAGGGCCTCATCATGTCATGGCTGGACTATCGCAATAACCTCCTGTCTAGTTGATTCTCTTCAGGTGTCAAAATGACCACCTTCCTAAAGTGTAAGTCTGACCATGCTCCCCTCCCACGATACCCTCCTCTCCCTCCCCTTTCCTATACCACTCAATAAACTCAAGAAGTTCTCTATTAGCTCCTTATACAAATATAAATCCTTTGGCATTTTGAAGTCCTTTACAAAGGAGTCCCCTCTTCCCTTTCTAGTCTTCTTGCCCTTATTCCCTCCATGTGTACCATGTGTCAGCTATACTGGCCTACTTCATGTTCCTCAGACATGACACTCCATCTCCTGGCCCCATTCCTGGAATGCTCTCTCCTCACCTTCACCTCCCAGACTTTCTTGAAGTCTCAGCTTAAATCCCACTTTCTGTAAGAGTTCTTTCTCCCTTCTCCACAATGCCAATGTCTTCCCTCTGGGATTACTTCCCATTTACACTTGCATATATCTTATATTTATATGGTTAGTTGTATATTATCTCCCTCTTCAGAATAAGAGCATCCTGAAGGCAGGAACTATGTTTTAGCTTTTCTCTGTAGTGCTTAACACAATGCCAGGCCCATAGCAAGCACTTAATATTTGATGATTATCTGATCAATAGCACCTCAAAAATACAACACAAAATTCTTAGTCTGGCATTTAAAGTCTTCCCCAATAAGGCCAGAATCTATCTTTTCAAGCTAATTATATATCACCCCTGTCATGAACTCTATATCCAGTCAAACTCTTTTACTTACTACTTCCCACATATGAATTGCAAAGATCATACAACTAGCAGGAAGCTGGAGATCCAAGTCTAGAATCCAGATTTTCTAACCTCTATTCCAGTTCTTTATTTACTCTGCCACACTACTTTTAATTATTCTTCTTTGCTTCCAAATTTTTAAAAGTTTCTAGAGTTTGATAGAGAAATTCCAGCTGACTATCCCATTACCAGACCCATTTCATGGGGACACTATAAGTCAGAGCAAATTGCATTTAATGTATCTGAGTCTTACTTTCTACATCTCTAAAATGAAAGGAGAAGAAAAAAAAATCTCTACAATCATGAGACTCAGTGACCCACTACTTTCAACAAAATAAATGGTTAACAACTCTGTTCTTTACCTGTTCCAGTTTATACTGCTGTACGGCATTGTAGATAAAACTCAGACCCACTCTGGTTAATACATAAGATGCTTGCTCATTTATAAGTGTATCCAAATGTGCTTCAATCTGAAATAGAAGAGGACACTATTTTACAGGGGGAAGATTGATGGTAATTCTCTTGACTGTGATTCAGTCTCAGTTATTTGTCACTGATACGTCTACAGGGTGAAAATAGGCAATAGAAAAGTCAGTCATTGTAGGACATGTAGAAATATTCTTACACTGAAGGGTGGTGGAAATTTGTGTGCCAGAGGAAGGTCTTTGTTGGGCACTCTGCAGAGATGATCACCTTGTCAGATTTCTCCAACTGGATGTTCTCTGACTTTGCAAACTCAACAAAGGATTATTGATGCTACTTGTGGACAGCTCTCGTGTTTCCCATATGAAAACAATATTTCTTCATAAAATCTGTTGTTTCTCATAACTTCTCTTACTCCTGTGGTGGAACTATCATCCTAATTACCCAGGCATTATCTTTAGCATTATCTGACTCCTTTCCGCCCCTCATGTGTTATAGACAAACACCTATTAATTCCTTCCAACTCTAGATTTCTCCCCTAAGTCTCCTCCTTTCTATTTCAAGCGCAACTAACTTGATTTAAGTTCTCATCACTGGTGGCCTAGAATACTGTAACAACCTCCTAACTGATATTCATGTCTACAGTCTCTTCCATCTTCAACTGATCTTTTATTCTGAGAAAACTTCTTGTGGCACATTTCTAACAACATCATTCCCTTGCTAAAAATAGTTGTGGCTTCCGACTGCCTCCTGGATGATAAATTCTTTATTTCAGCATTCAAAGCCTTTCAACATTTAGTTCTAGCCTACCTTTCCAGACTTGTCTCACACTACTTCTTGTGACATACTCTACATTTAGCCAAACAAGATGACTCACTAGCCTCATTCTCACTCTTCCCTTTTAATGTCTTTTATGATGCCATGTTATGTGACTGGAATGGACTTTCTGGTGTCTCTGACCACTGAAATTTCTCCTTTCTCTCAAGGTACAATTTAGATGCCACCATTTATAAAGAGCTTCTGTCAGTCTTCCTAGTTAAATTCTGATTGAAGCTGTGAGCTGAAAGTAAGAGTGTTCCTTTGTGAAATCTCTCTATCATTGTGATGGTACTTTCCTTTGTACTTACCCCATTTTGTATTGTATGTAAGTTAGTTGTATATGAGCTTTATTCCCCCATTAAACTGTAAAAACTTTTTGAGGGCAGTTGTAAGTCTTATTCCATCTTTGTTCTCATACAGCCTTCCTTGAACACAATAGTACTTAATAATTTTTGGTTGAACTCCTCTTGAAGGAAGGAAAATAAATTAATGAAATGATAAAGGACTAAAGACTGTATTGGGCAATGGCTATGTTTAGACATAAGGAAGGGGCTATTTCCCCTTCTCCTTTAAAAGTAGGCAACAGCCTGTGGGGGTTAAAGTTAGACTCTTTCTTACTAGTTGTGATAAAGCAAATAAAGAAAAATAAAACACGAAGATCAGCAGAAGGAATTAGTAGTATTTAACTCTTGACAAAAGAAACCTTAGGATACGGCATAATAGCAGTACTTAAATATGTGAATAGATGTCACGTGGAAAAAGAGTTCAGCCTCTTCAGAACTAGGATCAGTGAGTGGAAGTGATGAGAAAAAATTTTGGCTCAATCTAAACTTTTTAATAGGAAATTTCAAGGCCACCTCTGACATGATTTTGTGTATTAGATAGGAAAAGGGGGGGGGGCGGGCCAAGATGGCAGCTGGAAAGCAGGGACTTGTGTGAGCTCCCCGCAAGGTCCTTCCAAAAATCTATGAAAAATGGCTCTGAAAAAATTCTAGAGCTGCAGAACCCATAGAATAGCAGAGGGAAGCAGGGCTCCAGCCCAAGACAGCCTGGATGGTCGCTGTTTAGTAAGATCTAGCGCAGGCAGGTAGGAGCAGGGTGGAGCAGAGCAGAGCCCAGCGTGTGCTGTGCCCCGACCAACAAGACCAGGAGCCAGGTGGAATAGGCCCTAGCACCCTGAATCTGTGGCAGTTACCAGACTTCTCAACCCATAAACACGAAAGACAACAGAGAAGGTTAGTGGGAAAAGCTTCTGGGACAGAGTGAAAGGAGTTCACAGTTTAGCCACTGCCCAGGGGCAGCAGAGGTGGTGCAGCTCTGAGGACAGAACTACAGCTGCAGTTGCTTCTGGCCCCAGGCCCACCTGGTGGGAGGAATTAAGTGGCGGATCAGAGTGGGAGTACAGAGCCTGCTTAAGATCTGAATTGTGGTCTGGGTTGGTGGTTCTTGGGGCAAGAGAAGCACTGGTGTGGCAGACCTTGCTGTGTAGAAATAGGTCTTAAAACAACAGCGCGACCCCTCAAGCTTGGGACAAAGTATTCTATACTCTACAAGCAGTCACACCCCAACGAAAAACTCAAATGTCAAATATTTGGCTGGGAACATGGCCAGGCAGCAAAAACAGATTCAGATTCAGACTCAGACTTTGGAATCTTTCTTTGGTGACAAAGAAGACCAAAACATACAGCCAGAACAAGTCAACAAAGTCAAAGAGCCTACAACAAAAGCCTCCGAGAAACCCATGAACTGGTCTCAGGCCATGGAAGAGCTCAAAAAGGATTTGGAAAAGCAAGTAAGAGAAGCAGAGGAAAAATTGGGATGAGAAAAGAGAAGGATGAGAGAAAACCATGACAAACAAGCCAATGACTTGCTAAAGGAGACCCAAAAAAATACTGAAGAAAATAACACTTTAAAAAGTAGACGAACTCAAATGGCAAAAAAGCTTCAAAAAGCCAATGAGGAGAAGAATGCCTTGAAAGGCAGAATTACCCACATGGAAAAAGAGGTCCAAAAGACCACTGAAGAAAATACCACCTTAAAAATTAGGTTGGAGCAAGTGGAAGCTAGTGACTTTATGAGAAATCAAGATATTATTAAACAGAACCAAAGGAATGAAAATATGGAAGACAATGTGAAATATCTCATGGGAAAAACCACTGACCTGGAAAATAGATCCAGGAGAGATAACTGAAAAATTATTGGACTACCTGAAAGACATGAACAAAAAAAGAGCCCAGATGTCATCTTCCAAGAAATTATCAAGGAGAACTGCCCTGATATTCTAGAGCCACAGGGAAAAATAGAAATTGAAAGAATCCACCGATCGCCTCCTCAAATAGATCCCAAAAAGAAAACTCCTAGGAATATTGTTGCCAAATTCCAGAGCTCCCAGATCAAGAAGAAAATACTGCAATCAGCCAGAAAGAAATAATTTGAGTACTGTGGAAACACAATCAGAATAACCCAAGATCTAGCAGCTTCTACATTAAGGGATAGAAGGACTTGGAATATGATATTCTGCAGGTCGATGGAGCTAGGATTAAAACCAAAAATCACCTACCCAGCAAAACTGAGTATCATGCTCCAAGGCAAAATATGGACTTTCAATAAAACAGAGGACTTTCAAGCTTTCTCAGTGAAAAGACCAGAGCTGAATAGAAAATCTGACTTTCAAACACAAGAATCAAGAGAAGCATGAAAAAGTAATCAAGAAAGAAAAATCATAAGGGACTTACTAAAGTTGAACTGTTTTGTTTACATTCCTACATGGAAAGATGATGTGTAAATTAATGAGACCTCAGTATTGGGGTAGCTAAAGGGAATATACATATACATACATAGATAGATAAGATAGATAGATATACACAGAGGGCTCAGGGTGAGTTGAATATGAAGGGATGATGATGATGTCTAAAAAAAATCAAATTAAGGGGTGAGAGAGGAATATATTGAGAGAGGGAGAAAAGGAGAGAGAGAATGGGGTAAATTATCTCACATAAAAGTAGCAAGAAAAAACAGTTCTGTTGGGAGGGAAGAGGTGGCAGGTGAGGAGGAATGAGTGTATCTTGCTCTCATTGGATTTGACCTGAGGAGGGAATAACATACACACTCAAGTGGATATTTTACCCCACAGGAAAGAAGGAAGAAGGAGATAAAAAAGGGGGGACGATAAAGGGAGGGCAGATAAGGGAAGGAGGTAATCAAAAGCAAACACTTTTGAAAAGGGACAGGGTCAAGGGAGAAAACTGGAAAAAGGGGGATAGGATAGGAAGGAGGAAAATATAGTCAGTCTTTCACAACATGAGTATTGTAGAAGAGGTTTGCATAATGATACGCATGTGGCCTATGTTGAATTGCTTGCCTTCTTAGGGAGGATGGGTGGGAAGGGAAGAGGGGAGAGAATTTAGAACTCAAAGTTTTAAAAGCAGATGTTCAAAAAAAAAAGTTTTTGCATGCAACTAGAAAATAAGATACAGAGGCAATGGGGTGTAGAAATCTATCTCGCCCTACAAGAAAGTAAGGGAAACGGGAATGGGGTGACAGAAAGGAGAGCTGACTGGGGAACGGGGCAATCAGAATATATGCCATCTTGGAGTAGGGGGGAGGGTAGAAATGGGGAGAAAATCGGTAATTCAAACTCTTGTGAAAATTAATGCTGAAAACTAAAAATATTAAATAAATAAATAATGATTTAAGATAGGAAAGTGGACTGGATGATCTTTAAGGTCCCGTTCAATTCTAAGCTACTATGAGTTTATGATCAAACCACAAACAAAATGTGTCTGATGTTAGAATACATCAGAGTAAGCTGCTTGAGAAAAAATAAAAGAGCATCCCTTACTTAAATCTATATTTTCAAATCTGTCATTTATGTTTAGATATACCCATCTTATTTGAAGATTAATACTCCTATTAGTACATATACACATAGATGTACCTGAAGAGTTAAAAAAAAATTAAACAAAAAATGAAATTTTAGAAAATTAACATATGAAAAATATAAAAGATTATCAAATCTAAAAGGATAAAATACTTTAATCAGGAAAAACCAAAACAAACTAATTGATTCTTACCCCTTAAATCATTTAAATGTGGGGGGGTGGAGCCAAGATGGCAACTGGAAAGCAGTAGCTGGCGTGAGCTCCCCACCAAGTCCATCCAAAAACCTATAAAAAAAATGGCTCTGAACCAATTCTAGAACTGCAGAACCCACAAAGTGGCAGAGGGAAGCAGGGCTCCAGCCCAGGACAGCCTGGATGGTCTCGGGGTAAGGTCTGTCCTGAACGGAACTCCCAGCCCCCAGCTGAGGGGAGCGGAGCTGAGCCAAGCAAAGCCCAGCACGCACGGCGCGGGGCGGCATGGCAGATCGCGGACCGACGAGACCAGGAGTGGAGCGGAGAGTGCCCTAGGATGCTGAATTACTGAGCTGTGGCATGTACCAGACCTCACAACCCACAAACAGCAAAGACAACACAGAAGGTTAGTGGAAAAAGCTTCGGGACGGGACGGAGTTTGCTGTTCGCCTACCACCCCTGAGGCAAAGGAGGCGAGGCAGCTTTAGAAATTCAGCTGCAGTTGGTTCTGGCCCCAGGCCCACCTGGTGGGAGGAATTAAGTGGCTGATCAGAGCAGGAGTGAAGAGCCTGCTGAAGATTTAAGCCCAGTCAGGGTAGGCGGTTCTTGGGGAAAGCAGGCGTGCTGGTGAGGCAGCACATCCGCCCAAGCGTGGAACATAGAACTTGTTAGTCACATCCCGTTGAAAAACTCAAGGGTTAAGTAAGTTGTCTGGGAACGTGGCCAGACGGTGAAAACACACCCAGATTCAGTCTCAGACTCTGAAGTCCTTCTTTGGTTACAGAGAAGACCAAAACATACAGTCAGAAGAAGTTAAAGTCATAGAGCCTACAACAAAAACCTCCAAGAGGGACCTGAACTGGTCTCAGGCCATGGAAGAACTCAAAAAGGATTTAGAAAAGCAAGTTAGAGAAGTAGAGGAAAAATTGGGAAGAGAAATGAGAAGGATGAGAGAAAACCATGAAAAACAAGTCAATGACTTGCTAAAAAAGACTCAAAAAAATACTGAAAAGTACACTGAAGAAAACAACACATTAAAAAATAGACTAACTCAAATGGCAAAAGAGCTCCAAAACGCCAATGAGGAGAAGAATGCCTTGAAAGGCAGAATTAGCCAAATGGAAAAGGAGGTCCAAAAGACCACTGAAGAAAATACTAGCTTA
>JAQQSZ010000119.1:5608-31788 GCA_028646595.1 Phalanger gymnotis | reverse complement strand
TAACAGCTGAAAGTACTTCCACTCAAAAGAAACAAAAGCCATGCTAATGAGACAATTTTGCTTAACAACACAGCATGTTGAATTAACATAAAAATAAAGTCATCCCTTGACTTTTGTGGGTTTCACATTCTTGGTTTTGGTTATTTGCTGGTTGGCCATCAATAATTAAATGAGAATTTTTGAAGATCTGCAGTGTACCATGGGAAATCACAAATGATGCATGTATCCAAAGAAAATGAAAAAAATACTAAGTCACAAATGCATAAATACTGTATATTATTAATCTGCTTTATCATTTACTAATACCATAAGTACACATACATAAATTTACTACCATATACCATAAGTATACATGCATAAATTTATAACAAACAGTTAAATTTTGCTAAACATTTCAGTGCATTAAAACTACATGCTTTCTTTGGGCATGCCTTCTCTTTATCCCTCTACCATCCAGACTCAGTCATCCAATTTTATCTCAGAGTGACCGCTGTATCCTGAACTTCAGGAGAAGGAAGTCTGTGAAATAGGTGCTACAGCTACGCTGGAAGCTGTGGTGTGAGATATACTAATCTCTCTTACGTAAAAGCTACAACTGTGTTGTTTACTCGGTTTTTTTAGGGTTAGATAGATATGATCAAACTTATAAAATTATATAAATTATAAAATTATATAAAATATACTAAATTATAAAAAATAAAGGTTTGAGGTGCGGCCTAGAGTTATTTGTGATTTTAGACATTTGTGGGAGTCCTGTGCCCCTAAACCCTGCAAATGTCAAACGATGACTATAAAATTTAACGGTGTTTGGGTCAAGCCTCCATTCCCATAATAAAATAGAACTTAGGAGTCATTAACAGTATCTGGGTGTTTTCCCACATAATCAGTGAAATCATGGTTTTTAACTTAGTTATTCATGTCCTAGAATTGCTTTTAACCTTAGCTTTGTTCTGCAGAGTCCAGTTCTAACCTTTTAAAAGTAAAATTAGGCAAAAATCTCAATTTTACTTGGATGAAGTCTGGAAATTCAGATAATTGAGAGTAGGTTTTTTGGGGAGAAGGGGGTTGGTTCCCTAAAAGGCAACAAAGCAGTCTCCAGGACCTGATTGGCATCTGCCTCCCCTGACCACAACTTTCCATGGAGTCGAAGTCCTCCAATTTGGTGGATGTTTGAAGACCATGAGTCACCATACCCTGCCCTGCTGAGCAGATGTATTTTTATATGGAGACTAGAGGAACCATGGCTGTAGGAGCTAAGTCCTACTGTGTTCTTGTTGCATATGCTTGCTAGGTTAGGGCTGATTAATCTCCTTTTGTTAACTGTTAAAATGACATAGAAGTTTCTCACCCCCCCCCCAATTGATCCTGTACTAGCCAGGTGTTATCTTCAGTCTTTTCCCTAAGAGTCGGGGCAGTAGGCAACTGAGATCAGAGGAGATGGCCTTGTGGCTCAGGTCCAGAGGATAGGCTGATCATCTGGCCTCACACCACAAGATGATGTCTGGTAGAGCTCTGCTAGTTCTATATGGAGAGTTTTCTTAGCTAGACAGGGAGCAGGCTTCCAGTCTCATGGAGTGATGAGCTCAGTAGGTCGTAGAGGAGGCTACACAGAAGGGCAAAGAAAGCTCCAAATTCAGCATTCCCTGGCTGTTGCTGACCATCTTACAAAGCTGGATTGCTAGTATAAGCCTAAAGTGAACTGCCTCAGAGCTGAAAGCTGAGAAACAGCTAATACAAGTGGTGGCCACACAAGTGAAGGAATCTCACTTCATGGGGAAGAGTACTGATAGGCCACAGAGAGGAACACTATAGGGTGTCCAATTGAAAGGTTCCAGTTCTACCACATCCCGCTAAGATTGGGAACCATAAAATAGGAGAGTGAGAGTAGAAGTTGAAAGAGTTGGAAAATTCCCAATGCTCGTAGTGGGGGAAGTCCTGGAATTCTCTTATAACTGTCCCCAGTAGGAGGGTGATTCCCTCCTCTGAGGGAACAGGGGGTGGGCAGATCTTCACTACCAAGAACTGAGGAAGATGCAGGAGAAATTCAGTCAGCCATGCTAACTCACTGGAGCAATGGTGCCCGAGGGGGTGACCTAATGGAACCAATGCGGAGATGTTCTCTGCATCAGGTATTTCTTTTGTCCTAGAGGCACCATGAAGAAAAATACTGAGACACTAAGGCTGAAAATTTGGGAACCTTTGCCTTGGAATGGGGGCACTATTCAATTGGATGGATCCTCTATGAAAAGATGTGGACAAGAATGGCAGAGGATGAGCGGTGTAGATAGGCTGTGATCTGCACTGATGAAGGATTATGCACACTAGAGCACAGATCTATTAAAGGTGTAGATCATAAAGTGTTAAAAAGGCAGTCTCTGTCCACTCTTTCTGTGTGGTTGAGTTCATCTCTGAACTATTGCACAGAATGATATGTGTAGAGTAGAGGCATAAGAGTCTTGACTTAAAATGCCATTATATGCATTTGAGTGCCCCTCAATAGCCTAGAAATGTCTCACCAGATACCCAGCCAGCCCTGCCCTTTCTAGAGGCACCCAATGATTGATATCTATCCCTTCCTGCACCAAAATTTTCCTACCAAACTATAATGAGTAAAAAAACGTTAGCATCTTAATAACATAGTAGGAATAAGTTTGTGAACTTAGCATAAATAACTCCATTTTGTTTTCTGCCTCCATTTTGTGATTGAACATTTTAAGTTTTTGTTTTTCAGCAATAAGAAGATAAACACCTGTGTAGTAGTAAGTAGTAAGCAGCATGTGTATGTTCTTAAACAACTAATAAACATGTAAAGGTGAGATTCAAATCCAGGTCCTGTGATTCCATGTCCAACATTTTTTCCTCTGTACCATGCTGCAAAGACACTCTAATCAGACAGATCGCAAATAGGAAAATATTATAAATAAAAAGCAGTAATTTTGAAGTAAATTGTTAATCAGATAAAGTGGTGAATGATTTAGGAACACCCATAGTCAAAAATATAAACACCCACCTGAGACCCCAACTTTCAGCCCTTTCCTAAGGTGTGAATATGACTGGATCCTGCATTCCCCATACCTGAAACTCAGCAGCCTGTGTTGGCTTAAGGGAAGTGCTGATTGGGTAGAAAAGAAACCTTTTTGAGTAAGGTAAGAAGAAATCCTATCAGAATATATAAAATGTCAAGAGTGCTTGGTTTATTCTTACACGGTAGTGTTTATACTTCTGGATTAATAAAGCTTGATTGCATGCACTGAAAAGTGTAAGTCTAACTAATGTTTCTTGTATACCAATTAGTATAAGTACTGGCATATAGCATAACAGGTGAGGATTCAATCTGATAAATTAGATTCAACGAACATCCTTAAATCAATTTCAGTCTTCACCGTTTACACTTCTCAAGATATGCAAATTTTAAAAAGGGACTTCTATAGACGCGATCTCCACTCAAGGTTATAAGTTCCTAATGGATGTTAACTTCCCCTTCTCTGACAGGCCAATGAAAGAGATACTTTTTTTTTTAAATTCAAAGAGGACTTTTCCAATTTATACCACATAGGTAATAACATAACCTACATGGGCTATCGCTGAAGAGGCCTACCTGGAAACAAGACAGACCCATGGGTCATGACAGTGCTGAGCTGTATAACTATGAATTCTTATATCTTCCTTGCCCAGGAATTTAGTGGTTCCAGGCCTGTGGTAGAGTTGCCTGAAGCTATAAAGATGTAGGCTCAGAGTCACGCTGGTCATTACAAATTCTGATCTTACATGGACTTCTGACATCATCTGGTCAGTCCCCCTAATTTTACATGTAATACCTCTGCCCAGTTGGGTTTGGTGGTTTTCCTGAGGGATAGTTCTATAACCTGTTTTGTTAATGTTTGTGGAAGGAGATAAGACTCCTGATTGGCTAAGAGAATGCTGCCCTTCTCAGCCTCATATCTGCCTGAGTGAAGAAGGGATTTCTTCAGATGACTGGAGGATTTCAAGGGATGGGGTTGAGGGAGATGAGGCTTGACCTTTTTAATGGATACTGGAGTCCTCAGAGTCCCAGATACATAGGGAAACAAACTCCTCAATATGTCCCTTAACTTCTAGTGCTGGTATTCCTGGAAACTGCTGAGAAAGGAACTCTTCCCCAGTCGCCACCTCAAAGATATTTTCATTCTCTTTCCCCTTGGGAACTAAGCTCTTATCTCATTCCCAAAGAGGTCATCTTCTTTTGCAGACTCTCATCTGTGTAAGTTTCTCATTTCCTCATCTCCCATTTACTTGTTAAAGAGGTTGTACTATCTATTCATGATAGCATTTTGTGTAACCAGTATTTGGTGGGATGGATCTAAGATGGCAATGATAAGTATTGCCCTTGAGAGCAATAAGAGAAAGGAGTGCATTCTGATCCCTGAGGTATCATACTCTTAGACTCTTATACTTGAAGGTGTGGTGGATAGATGTAATTTTAGCATAACATACCTCTAAGAGGCTGATAAGGGAAGGAACAAGAGCCTAGGTCTCCTGTTCTCCACAAAGGCACACATTGCAAATTCCCTTGGAGAGAGCTATGACAAATGAGCTGAGCCAGTTATATTCAGACAGCAACTCAGTGTACATGTGTATAAAAACAAGCATCTCTTATATACAGATGAGGAAATTAAGGTCAAGAAAAGTGTTATGTCTAAGGTCATATAGTGAATGAGAAAGCTACTAATAATATGGTCAAGTTTTGATTAGTATCCTACTAGAAGAAATACTCCCCCTTCCTAATCCCCCCCCTCCTGCCCCACAAATCTACGGTGAATACTAAAATGTTACAGAACAGAGCCGTGGTTTCGCTTTTTTCTACTTTTGTGAACTTGGTCATTTCAACTCTTGTGGTTTGTTTCCTCATCTATAAAATATGGTGTTTTGACTACGTCTCTGCCAGTGAAGAAGAGCACTGGTTAGCTAATGCAAAAAAAAAAAATTCCTCTTCAGGCTGCACTCTTGACCCTCTGAGACTTTCTCTAGGTTGTTACCCATTCCCCTTCCACATTTCAGCTTCCTTTTGTGTTGCCTTCCTCCGTTAGAACGAAAGCTCCTAGAAGGAAAGGAAAATCTTTTCGCCAACTCCCAGGCCAGAGCACAGTGCCTGGTACATAAAGCGTTTAAGAAATGCTTGCTGACTTGACAAACCTATACATAATCAGCCCACCTTTTGAGATAGATCTTCCTGGTAGCAGGAGCTAAACCACTGGTATAACAATTGTGAAAGCAACATAAACGTAGTAGAAAAGAAATAGGGAGCAAAAAAAAATCTCTACCCCAGCATTTGTTTCCACCAACTTGATGCAACTACCAATTTAATTTAATCATTCACTCATTAACCCAGTAAAAGAAACTTATACTAGATAGTGGAAACTGAGGCTTTACTCCCTGTAGCAGCTTTTGCATTGCCTTGCCCCTGTCGGGGAACAAAAAATTGTATCCCTGGGATGAGAGCACCAGGGCAAACCTCCTGTTGGTAGGGTATAATCACTCCCATAAGCCAATGAAGACTGTTACATAGGTAATCCTGAGTTGACTACATGACCTGAACATAAATGATATTTAGCCTATTAAAAAAAGAGAACTTAAGCATTTTCAGCTTGAGTAAATATACACTGAATGATATGTAAATGGACTGTTTGAAAAATGGTTAGCCTAAAATATTCTTCATTCCTATATCTTTCCGTTTGCTAAGAATAAGATTAGTGTTCTCTATGTAGTTCAGGGACAATCTTTTTTTTTCACACCAGTTCTTTTCTTCCCTTTATAAGTGTCATCAATCTAATTAAGTTTTTGTCTAAAGACAATAAAAGATCCACAAGCACACCTAAGGCTAAATAAGGATACCTTAATTGAGTGGATAAAAGAAGAAATCATAAAAATAATAATTATTATGTTTATTATTACATTAGAGAGAACAAAAAAGAAAAAACCACCAAAATTTATGAAATGTAGTTAAAAGTTCTTAGAAGAAAATGTCTCTTTGAACCTGTGAAGAAGTGCTCACAAGACATTTGCTGGGTCAACAAATTTTATCAAGATATAAAAAACTAAGGTAGACAAAACTTGAGAGGGGGAAAGGGAGTAGGCCACAAATCTTGGGATTAGGACTTCAGTTTAAATTTCTGTTCCTACTATATTTGCTCACCTATTTGTAACTCTTACAAATTTAGCTTACTTTCTTTTATTATTGGACAATTATAATAAATGCTACCCCCCTTCAAAAGGTTGTTTCAAAGGTTAATGTTTATTATAGACTTTGAATTCCTCTGACAACCAGTGTGAAATCAGTATAAGGTATTTTAACACATCTCACATGGAAGTCACTTAGGGAATCATAAGCAAAATGTATTGAACATTTAAATAAAATTTATTTTACTGGGATGCCCCACATATTATTCTTATTTCTAATTTTTATAGGTTTAACCTAAACATTTATTGCACTTTGAATATGGATGTCAATACTTCAAAGAATTATAATGGAGCCATGAGAGGCTTTTCACTTTTTCTGATTTGGGTTCAAATGCTGTTATAAATAACAAAGAAAAAAAAATCTTCCTTGGGTCTAAACGGAACATTTATGTTCATTACTAAGAAACAGCATTGTTCAATATAAATTCATATTTCTGTTAACGAATAGGGAAGTATGGTAAAACAGAGTATATACATCTCAGGAGTGAAATATAATAAAAGAAACAGATTAAAGGATTACAATTTGGGGTCAAGAATACTGAAAACTGCTTCTGTTCATTTTTTTTTTAAAAATGTTGAGTCTAACCATATTTACAAAAAAAAATTGGAATTAGATTCCCTTTCTTTCTTTTATTTTTTTTTAGTACAGTACTTTTAATGTCCATAAACCCAGCACTTGTAGATGCAAAATGGAAGCCTATGGAATGATCTGCTTGTAGGTGTAAAGCTTAATACAGCAGTGCCACCTGGTGATTACATTGTGAAAATTACTCTCACTGATGTTGAGTTTTGATTTCGAGTTTCATTTGCATTTGAGGACAAACTGTTTATTTATAATTCTGTTTTCCTGATAGAAGCAAAAAGAAATTAACTTACTTACAAACATATATTGGTATTTAACCCTCTCTTGGGACATTCATAGACCTAAATTAGGTTTAACAGACAAGAAACTAACATTCTTGGGCCCAACATTTTACCTTTGCCATTCTATCTCCAACAATACTCTTAAAATTGCAGTAATACCTGTGAAGAACAGACAAATCTTTGACAGCTCATTGACAAGCTGAAACAGGCCCAGAGAAAAGAGACTAGGTGTTTCCACAATCTGGCTAGCAGCTTCTGTGGGGGTGTAAGATCCACCTACAGCCAGCACCTAGAAAGCTGCCAACAGCACAGGTTCTTTTGATCTGCTTAAATAAAGAAAGCAAGGTGAAGGGGTTGACAAGCTTATTTTAATTCAGCATAAAAATATCATTCACTTAGTTCAGGAGAAGAGACCAGCACACTGAACTTCAGAGCAAATTACAAACAAATCACAAACATCAACAGACAGACCCAATACAGATTCATAGTTACCAACATCTAATAGTTCAGCCCGGGGGCTCAGAACAAGGGCTGGCCCAGAGTCACGCGCCACCACTGCTATGGGAATGAGCTCCAAGGGTAGAGGAGGCCAACCCCTGGTTTTATATCTTTTTCAGCATCAGGGGTGAGTCACACATGCGACTCACTCACGTGACCTAAAATCATCACAAAGAGGTGACTTAAACCCACGTGGTCTAAGGGCCTCTGCTGTCCCAGACATGTAAACTAGGCTCTCCCTGGAGTTAGCCCTACCTTGGACCCCACATTAGTTGCCAATCCACACCCACTAAGGTTTTACACCTAATAGGGGTTTGGGTCTGGGGCTTAGCACCTAGTAAGGCTCAATGAAATACACTGAATTACTCAAAGGAAACAAAAGGCCAACTAAGGGCTAAAAGCCCATTTTGCTTACCAACACACCAGGATGGTGAAGAGTCTTCTAAGCATAATATTAGATCAGTATGAGATATCTAAAAAGGCAATCCATGCATAAAGTTTACTTTATTTACGACCCCATATAATACAAATATAACATTTAATGGATTGTCCCTATAGACATAATTTCTCTTCAATTTTCCCATTCTCATTCCATTCAGCTTTATTTCTAAGCATTCTCCACTGTTTTCACATGGCTACTCGAATTAGCTAGGCCAGTCGAGGGTTTTGTGGATCTCCTGCATGTGTTTCTTTATATCTATTTTTGCTTGTTCGTATCTAGGTCCTATTAATCAATTATCTCCAATTTCTCCTCTGCCAATACACATTTTTCAAATTTCTTAACAACTAGGCTGAATCATCTCCAGAAAATAGCCTTTCTTGACCCATCTTCACTACCAAGATAATTACCTTCCGCCTCCTTTGAACTTTGCATTTCCTCCACATTTATGCAAGGCATATACTCTTTATAACACTCTCCATTTGTGTGTACTATTTAATATATATGTGTGGATATGTCTATCCATCTATCTATCATCTGTCTGTCTGTCTATCTATCTATCTATCTATCTATCTATCTATCTATCTATCTATCTATCTCTATTTCTCTCTCTATCTCTATCCACCTATCTGTATCTATCTCTCTATCTCTATCTTTCTATCTATCTATCCATCTCTCTCTCTCTCTCTACATATATATATATATGTGTATACATATATATATATATCCATATCTTTATCTGAATGTGCCATCTATTCATTAATCATCAAACATTAATCAATCAAACATTATCTCTTCTCTCTGATTTGAGTTGGAATTGGCTTCTTTGCTTTCCTTCTGGTCCTATGCTTTAAATGTATTAGGTGCTCAATTAATACCTGCTGAATAAGTGATTTGTTTCTTGACTGTTTATTTAACAATTTAATGATTGGCAACTAAAAAGGACAGGAAGAACAATGTTAGCAACGTCAATGTGAATAAGGATGTTGATGATGAAAGCTGGATTTCCCAAGACATATTTTTAAAAACACATTTTTCCTTGTACTTGGGAAAAGGGTAAGTAGTGCTAAATATTGTACCGTGAAATAGTACCAAAATGCTACCCTGTCTGTAGGCATCAAAAGGCATCATTTACAAGAAAATGTTTTTCTGGTAAAATACAGGATTATTGGATCCTCTGTTTAAAGTTGAAAGGGTCCTGAGATAATTATCTAGACCAGAGATGCCAAACACTCTGCTGCATTGCTGCTGGTGGAACTTTCCAGTGTAGCTAGAACGAGATGAAAATATAACTTGGAGGTACATAATCAACAACATAAATTTAAAAAAAAATAAGAACATAATGTTAATATATAGTTTTCTAAGTCAATATTTGACACCACTGCTTTGGTTTGACATTTTTTTCCCTACAGATGAGGAAATTGAGCCCGCTGAAATACAACAAACTACTCAAAGCACAGGGATTAAATATGTGTATTGGATGTGAAAAGACAACTAAAAATGGCAACTAAAATGTATAATTTGATTCAAAAGATATAAAGATTGCAGCCTTATACAGTGGAAAGATTGATGCATGGGAGGACTTGGGTTTGTATTCTGCCTCTGCCAATTAGTTCCTATGTGACTTTGAGAAAGTAAACTTATCTCTCCAGGCCTGAGGCACAATCTAGCTTTTAATCTATGATACTATTTGCAGAATATTTTTGTTCATAAGTATAAGATTCTGGACAGCAGGAAG
Source organism: Phalanger gymnotis (assembly GCA_028646595.1). NCBI lineage: Eukaryota > Metazoa > Chordata > Mammalia > Diprotodontia > Phalangeridae > Phalanger > Phalanger gymnotis. The sequence continues at coordinate 22,033 of JAQQSZ010000119.1, read as the reverse complement.
AGACCTGGGAGATATTTTTTAGTCATTTACTTCATGTTACAGATGAGTAAACCAAGGCCCAGAGAAGAAAGTAACTTTCTATCAGAGCTGGGATTCAAATCCAAGTCCTCTCCCTGCAGATTTAGAGCTTCCCTGCTTATCAACCATAACAACATATGCTATAAAATTCTTAGAAATTTTCAAGGCTGTTGGTATTGAGAAAGCAATGAAAGAATTCATGCTGAGAATGTGGCATTTCCATTTGAAAATCTCCTTAGCCTGGCATTTAGGCCTTTCACAAGGTAGCTCCAGCTTGCCTTTCTCATTTTAAAGTAATGAGTGGTAAGATTATACATACATATATGTATATATATACATATATATGTATATATATGTATATATACACACATATGTGTGTATGTGTATATGTATACATGCATTTACATATATGTATACACACATATGTGTATATAGTATGTAATGCAGTATATGTAAAGTATGTAATATACATATATATCTCAAATATATCACTGCGTTTCTTCAGATTATGAAGCTAAAATAACACAGGTAAAATTTCCTGCAGTGGCTGTGAAATTATGAGGCCACGTTTAACAGAAAATTACATGGACCAAGTATTTCATGATTAAATATTTGTGTGAGTCTAAGTATTTTTAATTATTTTTTTTAATTCCCCCCACCCCCAATTAAGTCTCAGTATTTTTAACACTTGTGATTTCATAAGTATGGGTACTTTTTCAATACATGTAAATCACAAGCCTCTCTATTGTCTTCTTAAGTTTATATGGTCGAAATTTAATTATCCAGTGTCCAACCTTTTTGGGATGGACCAGTCAGAACTGCTTTTTACACACCAGAATATATCTATCTTTGTAGGGCTTGCCAAGGTCCACTGATATGGCCTTTGAGAAGTACAGATGTCACTACCATGCCATGTTAAGTAAACACAGTAAGAGTTGCAGGTAGGACTTGTAAAAATGATTTATTCTACCAAATGAGAGAGATTAATTATAGGGGGCCTAATCCTGTGCTCTTTACACTGTCCAAGCAGTAAAGCAGGCAAATGGCAATGCCTGGGAGTTTTAAGGCAAAAAGCCCACTCTGAAGGGAACAGAACTTCAGGGACAGTGGAGAAGAGCCATTGATAGAGACTGAATTTTCTCAGGACTAAAGTTGAGTTTAATGAAGTAGCTGTAACCTAACAGCTGTACCAAACAGCCAGGGTATGAGGGAGAGCTCCTCCCTCCACCTAGGGACCAGAGAGCAAAAGAGCAAAAACACACACACACACACACATACAGGAAAGCTCCAAACAACTACATCAACCTTTATTAGAGATGCTATTCCTTTCCCTGCTCTGAATGTCCTTTCCTCACTATGTTTAAACAAACCTCCTTTCCTTAACTGTTAGACGGATTACAAGTACCCCGATCTATTCCAGTTCGGGAATTACCAGGAGGCTAACCTGGATCAGCCCCAGCTTAAGACAAAGTTCAGTCTAAGGAAAACTATCTAATTCTTAAAGAGGTCTAAATGCTAATTGTTGGTTGTCTCAGGAAATAGTGGGAGCCTCCTCCCTGGAAGTACTCAGCCCTGAGATTTGGTGATTCTGATTACTGGTTGGGTTAATCTTTTTTTTGTTTGTTTAAAATTTGTAATTTATTCCTAAACTTGACATGATAGCACTGAGGGGAAAACAAAATAAAAACACCTTTACTATACAAGAATGTAAAATGATGTTACAGGCTAAAAAAAGAAAATCCTTAACATACAAACTTCTGTAATGACAAATACTCTTGATGCAGCCATTGGTAGGAAATGCTTAATCAGAACATAAATTGACATGTTTATTCTAAGGCACTGGCAGTTTTCTATGTAGACTCATTTGTCTCCAATTATATTGAATTTAAACACTAGAAGAGCAACAATGTGGAAACTTACATTTATCAATTAGCATTTTAAAGACACTCGACTAAAAGGGTAAGTAATCTGCATGACCAATGCTTAGAATGCATGGTGTGCTCCACTTACTGACACTGATCTTGTTGAAAGGGGGCAGCAGTTAAGTTAAAAATAATGTCGAGGCAATGAAAGGGAGGGGCAGTATTGTTAAGAAGAGAGCAACAGGAAAGCTGAAACAGTTTATGAACTCATCTGGAAGCTTTCGTCAATGGAAAGGTCCTGGCATCCTTCTACACCCCTAAACTCCATCCCAGATTGCCAAAGGAAATGTCACAGAGAAAGTGTTTCCCCATTAAACTGAGCAAGATGAACTCATCTTTCCACAATTCATAATGAGACTTTAAAAAAAAAAACAAAAATGTCCAGCCTTTGAAACAGTAATGGTTTCAAATCCTGTCTGCTTATTGAAATGCTTTTGAAATAAAACCATGGGGCTGAATAGGAGACTTTCTATGATTTAAACACACGCACAGCTCGAACCACGTACTGCCGGCAGATGGGACACTCGTTCATGCGCTTGCCACATTTGGTGCACATGACCATGTGTCCACATTCCAGAAGAACACAATCAACGACGGCATCCATGCAGATCCGGCAGAGGTTGTCGTCTTCTTCTTCGTTGAGCTGCATCTTATCTCCATATGATTTTTGATTTTCCTCATTTTCTTTGTACAGTCTGTTCACTCTTTCTACCAGCTCCCACTTTTCACAACAGCCAGAATGGTTGACAAAATTCTGAGCAAGGCTTTCCTTCAATTGTCGGACACTCATCCCTTCAACATCTTCAAGACTTGACAGATCAGACAATGAAGCTCTCATCCTCTTTCTCGAGAGTCCAGGGGTCTCTTCGGCATTTTCTTCCTCATCTTCTGTGTTGGTCGAGGGTGTTTCACCTTGTCCCTGTGAAAGTGCTGCAGAGACCGAGTTTCCTCTTTGGCTTGCAAAGTCTCCCTGCGATGAAGACACTGTTGGAGAAGGAACTGGGTATGTTAAAAAAAAAAAAATGGATGTGTAAAAAAGCCCGAAGTCTGTGACCTTGAAGAATTCAGGCTGGGCGTGTCCATGTTTTCCTCTGAGCCCAATCCATGATGGCACAGTACAAGATCAACCAAGTCTGCTTTCTCGGCAAGTGTCTATTGGTATATTTCGAAGAATGAGATACTGCCTCTGATCTTTGACTTTTGGTCGCATTAACTGAGGGCGCTGAAAGGCAGTTTCTCGTAACAAGGCACAAGTACAACATCTTTGGAAATTTTCTTGTATGACTGAACAGACAGAACAAAAATCCTTCTTGCAGTCACAACATACATGCTTTTTTTCTAAAAACTGAAAATGAAAGTCCACAGGCTTTGCAAACTGTATTAGCTCCTCCTGTAGCTGCGCTCTAGTCCCTATGACTTCATTCACCAACCCACAGCACGAAGCCCGCATAGATATGGCACCCGCCTTCATGGCCGCAACCACCTCTCCTCGGTTGGCACTACGGGAGACCTCAGCCCCATAGCAGCCCCCGCCAGTCACCCACCTCCCGTCCTCACAGGGCCATGGAGACCGCGACCGCAACGGCTCTGGCCATGGCTCGGCCGCCTCCCTGTTTGGGTTAATCTAAGGGCTTGAGGTGAGAATAAAAACTCCACAGTAGTTGTTTTAGAGATTGTGATATAGAGTCAATAAGAAATAAGTAAATGATTGCCAAAGATCACTGGAAACTGAACCGTTATGTGGCTTACATTTATAATAGATGAAATCAGACAGGCTGTCAGTTCTGAGTCTCATGCTATCCATCTCATTTCTGCTCTTGCTGCCATCGTCCTCATTCAGATTTCCATTACAGTCTCCTAAATGCATTCAATCCTTTTGTTTTCCCTTTTAAGTTTAATCTATATTATTAACATTTTATCCATCACCTTCTTAGGTCTAGTCAATCAACCAAACAAACACTCTTGATTTGTAGGATTTGTTCATTCCTGAGGTGTAAATATTTACACTGAAAAATGTAACAATTGGCTATTATGAGTCAGTAGGTGCAGATTCTATTACACTCATTTTTTTGCATTCAATCTTTTGATGTTTGAATCTAGCCTACCCATCACTTCCAGTCCAACTTTGTCCACATCGCTCCAGTTTTCAAAAACTTCAGCAGCCCTCCATTTCCTCCCAAATAAAGTCCAAACTCCTTACTAACCTTGAAGCTTCTCTATACTTCTCTTTAACCTGCTGTATTCTCACATCACTCTTCTCCAAGTTCTCTGTAGTACTGTAAAGTATTTGTCATTGTAGTTCAGTTGTGTTTGACTCCTTATGTCCCCACTGGGGTTTTCTTAGAACAGATACCGTGATAGTTTGCCATCTCCTTCTCCAGCTCATGTTACAGATGAGGAAATTGAGACAGAGGGTCACACAGCTAGTATGTGTCTGAGGCCACATTTGAACTCAGGTCTTCCTCATTCTTGGTCCAGTACTTTATCCACTGCGTTATCTAGCTGCCCTTGCAAGCCATTCATTCTTAGCTAAATGTGCCTTGCTTTTTTCTGTCTCAAAACATTTCCTTATGCTGTTCCCTATACATGACTTTATAAATGTCCAGCATTCCTAAGGAGGGCAAAGAATAGATTTAAAGTCCTTTTGGAGTTCAAGATCTGGTTATAGTTCTAAGTAAAAGGTAAAGCCTAAGGCAGGGAAGTTCTTAAAAATTTTTTCATATCATGGTCACTTTAGCAGTCTGGTGTCACCTGTGGAATTCTGAAAATGATGTTTTTAACGTATAAAATATAGAATTGCAAAGGAAACCAGTGATATTGAAAGTTACCCTCCCCCCCAAATAAACTTCACAGAAACCCCAATGTAAGGTATGGCTACCCTGAGGACAGTTGAAGTGGTGTGTAGAAACAGGCCACTGGTATTAAGAATGAAGCAATTGGTTTAGGTTTGGGGTCAGCAACATGAATACTGATGTTCCCAAAAAAGATGGTAAGGTCTGGGATGAAGAGGAAGAGTTAGGTATTAGTCATGAAGGAAGGTAAGAGAGTGACCTGGAGGATAACCAGGAGGAAGGCTTGAGGCTATCTTTTTTCAGACTTCTAAAGAAACAGTATTGAAGAACAGTGGCATAGGAATTGTCTGGAAATGGCTAAAAGTAAGCAATGTAATAACTCTTCTTGGCCTGTAGGAGAAAGTAAAGAAAACCTTCAGTGGGAAAGTTTTTGAAAAGATGTGGTGTCCCTGGGGTTAGTTAGGTGTCAATTAAATCAATACACAGTGTATGAGGACAATTTTGGAGATGTGGGATAATTTTCTGAGAATAGTGTGGTAGTCCTAAAAGGCACTGAGCAGTGGACTAAGAGTGTATGGTTCTGGGGAGTAGGATTGGTCTGGCTAGAGAATAAAGTACAAAAGATGATAACCTGTAGGAAAACAAATATTGAAAGATGGGAACGAGGAACCAGGAAGATGGGAGTAAATTGGATTGAGTGCTAGCAGTGGGGTAGTAGGACCTAGAATGTAATGAAGCTTCTTAAAGAATTAGCTGACTCTAAAACTGAAATAACATTGATTTTACATTACTTTCATTCTCATGTAGCATCATGCCTTTTAATGGCAGTCAGCTCCAGAGCTTCTACCTAAGGAAAGAATGTAGTGAACTGTTCCCATCTGTCTTAGCTAGGTAATAGTAGGGAAGAGATTAGACAGGGGAAAACTATGTTGGAAACAACTAAAATAGGACAGGTGCAAAATTAAGTTCTGAACCAGAGCAATATGGGAAAATAAAAGGGCAAATCCCAAAGACAACACAAAGACCTAGTAGGACTTTGTAAGTGACTAGAAATGTGGCCAAAAACAAGAAAGCAGAGGTGAGTTTTTGAGGTTTAACAGTATCTAATGTCAGTGCAAAATAGATTCCCTTTAGAGGCAGTACAAATTTGAAAGTCCCACTGCTTGGTATTCTGTGAGTATTGAAGACATTTCTTCAATGCTGCTAGATCTACAGAATCCCCCCTAGATTTGTTTTTCTAGACCCTCACTTGCTTCATTGTCCTTTTATTTATTAACCATATTCACCTCTTATCCTGTTATGGACAGCTTGGCTTCGGCAACCATTCTTGGGCTGTTCTTTCCCTTGTGTTTCTCACCTATGATTCCCTTATCCACCACTGCTGAGTGATTTTCTGGCTAGGACTCCTATTTAGAATCTCTGCTATCCTATTCCATCGCTGGTGGCTGTGGGGCCAGTCTGGGACATTTAGAAAAATATGTCAGACAAAGTATATGCTCAAATACTTGAGCTCAGATATGGATACCTGGAAGAACAATAAAAAAGACGTAAACAGGGAAGGCAGGAGGGGGAGGCTATTATTGGAATCCATATTATAAAAAAGTACTAGGTATACATTGAAACATAGGTCTCAGTACTAAGATCCCTGTACCTTCTGTCACTAGAATAAGTTGCCAGCTCTCTTATTACATACCCAGAACATACTGTATTTTTGATCAGCCCCCCTCTGTGAAACCATTACTAAATAGAAAGACACAGATAAAAAGTTCTGATCATGCAGAGCTTAATAATTAACATTTAGTTTAGTAGTTCAGATAAGTATGTGTGCAATTGGATTTTGGAGAAGTCAGTCTAAATACATGTTAGCTAGTTCTGAGTAAGAATTCCCTATTCTTTTAAAGACTATTATAACTTAATAAGCTTGTCAGTTTTCAAGTATTTTTTGTTAATTTACTCTTGGCACAGAAGCACTTTTATTTCTTCTTTTCATAATTGCTCTTTTCCAAAAGAGCATCTCTCTTCTTAGCTCTGCTATCCCTTCATTACTCATTCATCCTCTGCTTCTAGCAGAATACAACAGTTGGAAAATTGCCATGAAGTCATCACATTTTATTTCTTCATTTTAGAGCTAAGGAAACTGAGCCCCAGAAGGACAGAGTGACTTGCCCAAAGTAACAAAGCCCTTTTGACTTTTTCATGTTTTATTTCTTGAGCTTGATTCCGGCATTGGGAACTTTAAAAAATCACAAATATCCAGATACAGAAGTGTTTCTCAATTATAAAGTAAAGATGTTAACATTTTTTGCATTCAGTCCTATCATTAAAATCTACAGCTATTTCTGTACCTTGTGCCTCAAAGTACCAGCTACAGCCCTAGCAATCTGAGCCCTAAATCTAAAGATCGCTGTAGGGGACTTGGGGAGATCATCGATCCAATCCCCTCATTTTATAAGTGAGTAAACTGAGGCAGCTACATGGCACAGTAGATAGAGTGCTGGGCCTGGAGTCAGGAAGACTCATCTTCCTGAGATACTAGCCATGGGCAAGTCACTAAACTCTGTTTGCCTCAGTTTCCTCATCTGTAAAATGAGCTGGAGAAGGAAATGGCAAACCACTCCAGTATCTCTGCCAAGAAAACCCCACATAGGATCACGAAGAGTTGGACAGGACTGAACAACAAAAAAAAGCTGAGGACCACTGGAAAGAAAGCTGAACTTAAGGAGTCCAAAAGCTTGAGTTTGGATTTTAACTCTGCCATAAATTATCTCTTTCTTATTCTCAATATAGAGAAGATTACCCCATTTATCCTGTCTATCCTACCTATAAAATAGGAAAATTCCATAAGACCTTTCAAAGTGCTTTGTAAACTTGTCTGCCGGACCACAAACTCCTTGAGGACAGAGGTGTCTTTCTTAATTCTCTATTTCTTCTTTCTTATTCACCCCCAATCCAACACATTAAGATAGTTATTGACACTCAGAAGACTTGTTTTTCTTTATTTTCTATTTGCCCCATCATTCTCTGTTCCTTTGCCCCCAGATGTTAAGATGTGTACTAAAAAAAGAGCACTAGAAGTCGGTGAGAAAACCTAAAGTCAAATAATTTGCCATGCTACTTCCTATTCATAGGACAGCTCCTTCTTAATTTCTGGGGATGGATAGAACAATGCCTGGCACATAACAGGTACTTAATATTTGTACTGCCTACAATAGGGTTGTGGAAAGGAAAAATTAGTAAAACTTAACCTGTGGGGGGAAAAATTAACTGAGAACATAAATGTGGATTACTTAATAATTCTACAATACTTTTAGCTCCATGGAAGTGGAGAGAGTCTATCAGCCTTGTCTACACTCTCTATCCCAGGTGCATATTAGTCAGTTGGCTGCATACAAGCACTGGATTTGATGCCAGGGAACCTTGTGTTCTAATCCTGGCTCTGTGGGTTCTAGGGCAAGTCACTTTTATCTGGGTTTCCTTAACTTACAAAGAGTTAGCTGGCTTAGATGACCTCTGAGGTACACCTAGCTTTTAAAAGCCTGAGGGCTGGAGCCCAGCCAAGTAACCACAAATCCCACTCCAATCAGTCCTCTCTTCTATTCAGTTGCCAAAGTGGTCTTCCACAAGCCCAGGTGGTCTTTGCCATTTCACTGCCTCTCCCCATAAACTCAAGTGATTATCAGGTGTTTAGCCTTCAAAGCCCTTCATAACCTGGTCCCCCAATCTTTTCAGTCTTCTTACACCCTCTTGACCCCTCCTTCACCTTTCCTGTCTTCTTAACACCCTTTTAAACAACTCCCTAACTCTTGAGATTCAGTCAAAATAGTCTCCGTGATATTCCTCAGATTTCCAGACTCCAGGCATTTGCACAGGCTGTCCCCCGACCCTGGAATACCCTCCCTCCTCATCTCTACCTCTTGGTTTCCTTCAAGTCATAGCTAAAATCCCACCTCCTAGAGGAAGTTTGTCCCAATCCCCCTTAATTCTAGGGCCTTCCCTCTGCTGCTTATCCCCTACTGAGCCCGTCTATGACTCATTTATTGTTCCCCTGACAAGACCGGGAGCTGCTTGGGGACAGGGAATGTCTTTTGCCTCTCTTTGCCTCACCAGAAATCAGCACAGGGCCTGGTACATAGTATACACCTAATGTTAGTGTCAACTTGAAATAAAGAGGACTACCAAAGAATCAACAACAAGGCATTCAGAAGACTATGGTACTGGAGTGCTTGCAAGGGGTGGGCAGCATTTGAATACACGTCTACAAGGAGGGAGTTTCATGGAAGGCACAGACCCTCTCAAAGTTGTTTTGTAAACCAGTTTAAAGTCCATAGAGAAGGCTAGGGAGGCTTGGGGAATTGCTGACATCTGCTCAGAACAGCAGGCTCCAGGTGTTGCTGTGGAAAGCTCCTAGAGAAACCACAGGACAGTTCCAACTGGTTAGAACCTGCTCTAACCATGGGATCAGGGTCAGGTGCTACATTCAACCCTGATGGCTGCATTCAACATTCCCCTCTTTTGGTCAAGACAAGTTCCACTGCTGACCAAGGGAGTCATTGAGTTCTATGCACTGCTGAACCATGATACTGTTGGTCACCTTGGTCTCAAAGGTAGAGGTTCCCATGATGCAGCCCTCTGGTTTAGGGTTGGTCTCAGAGCAGTTTCCAGCTGACTGGCTTCTCTAGTTCAGGTCGCTTGTAGAGATATTCTGTGTTAAAAAAATCTCCTAATTGGTCCCAACACAATTTTAAATTTATTTTGCCAATAACTAGGTCAAATAGTGAAAGTTAGCTCAAATCTTATATCTCTACTATTAGAAAATCAAACTTGAAAACTTTTAGACCAGGGACTTTACATTTTTAGGTTATCCAATTTGTCATTTTGATATATCCAAGAAAATTAAATACAAACTGAAAAGTCAGAAAACTCTGAACCCAATTTTTATACTTGGCATTATTCATTCCCCCATTAGGAGGATGAGATTCTGTTAAGGAACTAGTAACAGGAAACTTTTTTATAAGATGAACCCTATTGAATTCTCTTAAATGTTGTCATATTAACTATAATTGTAACAAAAGATGTTACAATGGAATGTATAAATATACTATTTAAGAACAGTACTTAGAAATTTTTCAGAGGCAGGAACTGTCAGTGTACCAGGAGTAATCTGGATTTTCTAACTCAGTTTACTAGAAGTCCGCTCATTGAGTTAAGATAGAGTCAATAATTTTAACAATCATGATCCTGCATGTAGTAGGGGCCCTGTCCTGTGTGTCTGTGCCTAGGTTGAGAGTCTTACACCAGGAGATGGTGACATTTGGTTTGGCTAGAAGGGAGGCCTCTAGTCCTGCAAGGCAGCCGGTGAGAAACGCTGGGTGTGATGAAACTTTAGAAGAGTCTCAATTGCATAGGGAACTTGCAAGGTTAAAGAAGAGTCTAGTCACTTCTTCCACATTGTGCTTAAAGCCACAGTGGGAGATCCCTGGCAACAGGGTCAAAAACCTTGCTATAGCACTTGACTGGTTGGAAATTGTCTCCGTATTTCTGACACAGAACGCCAAGGCTATTACCTCCTTTTTTCAGTAGAAAAAGGTGGAAGTAGGGAGAACAGCAGGGTGGTCAATAGCCAGAGGATATGACAGGCCACTTTGAGATCAACAAATGTAGCCTTGGAAACTTCATTCCAGGGAAGCAGCTCAGGAGTAGTCTTTAAGGAGGTCATAAAGGGGGTGAACTAACAGGGAAAAGAAGGGATCCATAACCTGCAGTACCCAGTGAGTCCCATGAAACCATGATGCTGTCAACTTGATAGAAGGAGGGGTGAAGTTCAACACTCCAGTCAATCTGGCTGGGTTGAAGTGGAGACCAAGATCGAATGGCCTAAAAAATCTAAACCAGGAGCTAGTGAACTGCAGCTTTTCTTTAGACGTCTTATGGCTTTTGTGGGCCAAGGAGGTAAAGAGAGAAAAGGAGTCAATCTTGGAAGACTTGAGAACTGGGGAAACTAAAGGAAACTCAAGGGCAGCCAGGTCTATTTTCAAGCCTGTGAGAAGTAGGTAGGGCTCTCCATAGAGCCTGGAGGTAGGACAGTCTAGTTATACTGGAAGGTGAAAAGGAACTGGCTATCAGAGTTAAGGGGAACACTGAGAAAGACACCCCAGAAATCAATGGCAGTGAGAAGGATGGAGTTATAGGGATAAGATTCAGGAGGGTGTGGGGGTTAGGGATCACAGGTGTTCTAGGGATCATAAAGCATTGATTTGTGGAGGTTTTCCAAGATGAGGCACACTGACAAGAAGGATCAGGGCTAGTACAGGGGGCCAGGAGGTAGAGGACAGTCATTTATGAGGGGACTGATCCCCTCAACTGCCTCTCTCTAGAAGGGATACTGGGAGAAACATGAGGGAGGCTTAGAGGGATGCAGTTGAATCTGGGTGGGAGGTATACTAAGGACCCTTCCAATATCGGAAGTGTGAGCCACCATAGAGTGAGTGGAACCTCCTCAAGGGCAGAGAGTAACAAAAATAGGGGTGGTGAGGGTATAGGACAAAGTAGGGGACACTGTTTGGAGAAAGACAGTTGAATATTATTTGGGGGAGAGAACTCAGTTGTTGCCTTTATGTCTGGAGAAAATCACAGCCTAGAAGGTGGAAGTATTTGGCAAGGGAAGGAAGGGATGGGTCCCTGACAAATCTCTGAGGATAAAGGACAGGGCATGGGAAACACAGACAGATTGCACCTGGAGCTTCTCCACTGAAACCTTACTAGAACTCCATGGGAGGAATTGGGAAAAATAGTTGGCATTAGGACAATGTGGCAACACGAGCTGTCAGGATCTCAATAGGATAACAGGCTACCACAATGTTAGTGACCTCTACTAGAGATGCGGGCACCACAGGAAAAACTTCCTCTATATCCTCAGAACCCTAATGGAGGAAAAGCAAGGCAGCCCTGGGTGTTACTTTAGCTTGTGGCAGTTTTATTTCAAATGGCCTGAGTTTTGTTTGACAATAAAAGCACACTTTGTCATCCCATGGACTTGGGACTTTGTACCCTTTAGGGCAGAGGACCACTAGGTTTCTAACCTCTGGTGTAGCAGTTGTAGCTTCAGGTTTAAGAACTCATTCTTTTTCTTTTTTTTTTCTTCTTCCTCTATGGTTTGTTGGTACTAGCTAAATAAACCAGACTAGAGGTAGGAGTCCAATCTATAGCAATCTAGATAAGGTAGGCAAGGAAATCCCTCCACATAGTAAGAGTTAAAGGTGATTAAGTCAGCTGGATTATTAGGAGAAAGTCCAGAATAAGCTTGCAAAGCTGACAAGAGTCTGTTATAAAAATCAAAAACTGACTCTCCTTGGTTTTGGGTGCAGCACTTAATTTTTCCCCAATTGATGGGCTGAGGGAAAGCCTAGGGGACTGCTTCTAATAAGGCTTTCCCAATTCTCTGGGCCTCTTTTAAAGGAATTCTGGGCCCTTCTTGGGTAATGACCCTGTGTTCAGGAGGATAATCCCAACCCCCCCCTTTTGAAACCATGGACAGCACCCACAGGACCTGAGCAAGCTGATGGAAGTCAGAAAGGCCAGGTTTGTAGATATGGACAGTATGCTCAAACTCGCTAGCAAACTCCACGGGATTCTCTGGGGATTAGGAAAATCCTAGCCCGTGGCTCAGAGCTCTTAACTGGTCCTGGGGGTACTTTCTGAAGAGGCTGCTTTTTCAAGACTATCTTTCAGGGCCTCTTAAATACTTCTGTTTCTCTGTGCAAAATCTTAACCTTTCTCATTCTTTAATTTGGAGACCTCCTCTTGAAGGGCACAGACCCTACTCTCAGCCTTCTCCTTCACTGATTTCAATTATTGGATAGGAAGGGAGCGCAGAGATTTAAATCCCTGATTGTTTCTTTCAGGAAACCACTGGAAAAAGGGACCCCACACTGGTCCAATAACTTGGAGCCGGAGGAACCAAGAGCAAACTCCAAAACCTTAGTTTGGCTGTGACCAGAGGAGCCCCGTTGCGGCCGGCACAGCTGGGAAGACTTGGTTAAATTCTGCCAATTATCCAAGTACTTGCAAGTACGTGAAAACACGTACTGGGCAGCCGTCCCCTCAGAGGGGCTTCTGGGAGTGGACCCTCTATCAAAGAACCAGGAACATAACCAGGACCCGAAAGTATCCAGGTTTTTTTTTTTTTTTTTAATAAACCCTCTATCAAAGATCCATGAACTCAACAGATGTGGGTTCTGGGATTCGGGAGGGCACCCACCGAGCAGAACCGTCCAGCTGAATATGGACTGGAAAGAAAGGGTCCGTGCTGGCAGCGGGGCCTGGGGGGACACCGGACTGAGCTGCTTGAATCCAGCGCGGGGCACCTGCTAGATGGGGGAACCTGTGGCAAGTCCCTTCACTTCCACCAGCCTCGGTTTCCCCGTCGGTAAAATGAGGATAACAACCGTACCCTCCCCACCTCCCTGCGGGGAGAAGAATATCTGTAAAGGGCTTTTTTTTTTTTTGTTCACATGAAGCGGTTCGTAAACGCTGTAGAGGACGGGCTGAGCGAGGCCGCGCTCCCGCCCCACGTGGTGGGCCCGCACACACTCGGAACCTCCCCTCCCTCTCCCGTTCGTTCTCGAAGGGGAAGGCATTCCCGAGTTCTCGGCGCACACTCAAAATTTAAGCCTCCGGCCACGAACACACGCGAGGAGTCCGGGCTGCCGCAGCTCGGCGGAAAGGAGTTTCTCACAGGACTTATTTTTCAAATTTGCTGCGACCCAGCGGCCGGAAATCCCGCCCCTTCCGTCCACCTCCCCTTCCGCCCTCAACCATACTAATTTCCGGGAGGGAAGGCCTTTTTCCGGTTGTGAGCGGGTAGTCCTTCCGGTGACGGAGGTCAGGGGGGAGGAACTGTCTGAGGAGATCTACGTAAGCCCAAAGGCCGGGGCGGGCAAATTAAACTGGGGGACAAAGTAACTTCAGCCTTCCATAGAGATCCTCCTTGCCAAACCGCGCCCCGCAACAAAATGATTCTGGTTTAGGAAGGGTGTCTGACATTGCGTTCTCTCTCTCTTTCTCCCTCGCTGCTTTCTAGTGTAAAGTGAGGCACCACGCAATCAAAAGCGATCTTTACGAGGGAAGTTTCTCGTGGGCTTGGGGGCAGCCGGAAGGAGAGCTCCAGACCAGAGCGGAGGCGACTGGCCGGGAGGCAGGGGAAGTGAGGAATTCCAGGTACCAGCTACATCAAACAGAAGACATTCTTGGTGATGAGCATGAAAGAACCCAGACAGTTCAAGGATCAAAAAATAGAGGGATGTCTCCAAAGTCCCATAAATAACAGGTAGCAAATAGCTCAGGGACACCCTCCTCCCCCCGCCCACCTCCCCAAGGCTGGTATGAGCTAAATTAGCTTCATGGTTGCGCATCCAGGTGGGTTTACTCTCACCGCAAAGGATTGCTGGTATGTCAAGCCATTCTACATCCTGATTGGTTAAAACAGTCCCGTGCTGCTCCCCTCAGTTTCCTGGATGATTGAGGGGCACAAGCAAATGAAGGTAGTTAGCATATTTTCACTGTAGTTTTCACTTTAGTTCTCTCAGGTCCGGTCCTGCCCTAGATCTTTGAACCCTGACCGTGCAATAACCCTTCAAACGCTTGAAAACATTGTTTTTGATGTCCCTCCTAAAGCATCATTTCTCCAGGCTTATTCTTAACAGATGCTTGCATGGCGGACTCAAGCCCCTTCCCCATCCTGTTTCCTCTCCTTTCTAGGCTTTCTTAGCTAAGTGGTGTACTTCCTGAAATACCACTGTTCATTTCTGGGCATTGCTATCCAGATGTGCCCAGATAGAAGCACAGTGGGGCAACCATCTACCCAAGCCCAGACATTGCCATTGTTAATATATCCTAAGCTCCCCATGAGTCTTTTTGGGCTGCTATCTAGGATTTCTGACTACTGGACCAGAGTACACCAAAACCTCCAGGTCTTTTTTACACAAACTATACTTTCCTCAACTTATGAAATTGGATTTTTTTTTTTGCCTGAGTTTTTATGAAATGTCATCTTAATTAAGCTGATCCTAACATTATAGGCTGTCAAGATCTGTTTAGATCTTGAAAGACATTCATGTGAATAATCCCTCTTAGTTTTGTTTCATCTGATAATTTGATAAGCATGCCTTCTGTCATTATATGCCTTTATGGAAAGTATTACAAATTAAAAAAAAAAAACTGTAGGACCTCTGTCTCCCAATATTATCTCCAGATAAAGCAATTCTGAACACTGGACACTGTAGGAATAGCCCTGAATAAGCAGAATAAGTAGATGTTCTCTGGAGTCCTTGTTATCATTCCCCTCTGGCCAAAGAATAGAAATAGCCCTTTCATAAATTGTAGCTAAGCTATAACAGTTATCTCCTTCAAAGAATGGTTTGGGAGGGTCTCTAAGCCTGAGAATTTCTCAGTCTTTGAGGTCATTGTCTTGGTCCTGGTGGTTATTTCTATCTCACAAGCAACATTTAAGTAGACTGTCAGAATATTGCAGATTATATTGAACCAGATGGGAAGTTAGGTTATAAACTCAAACCCTTCAAACTCAAAAATTCTATGGTTTTATATAATAGAAGTAGTTTAAAGAAATAGCTCCATTATTATGGACTTAATTTAAAAAAAATTAGAGTTTTTATTTTATAATCTGATTTTTAATTTTTGAAATATTACCTTTAACACAGAAAATAAAATATCGGCTAATTAAGTAGGAGCAAATAAACTAATCAGATTCAAACATTTTGATTACCTATGGCCACTACCAAAGCAAATCTCAACCTTTCTGCTGCTTAATAGAAGATTTTCATGAGTTGTAACCACTAAAGCAGTATCTCAGTGACCAACCTTTTACTTCTCCAAACATATCTCGGGCAGCTCTCAGTCAAGAGAAATGCAATCTGTTCTGTACATATTCTAAATCTTTTCAGCTTGGTAGGTCCTGTTAGATATTATTGCACTCTACTCCAAAGCTTTTGAGAAGACAAAGTTGTTGCCACATCATTATGAGGCAACAGAGTATGACAGTGGCAAAAAGATAAAAAAAATATATAGTTGAAAAAGATAAAATTTAAGAAGAAAAGAGATATCAATGAAGGAAAGTGAAAGGAAAAATTAATGAAAGAAGGTGAAGTATCATTGTTATAATAAATGGAGACCTGAGGGAAAGACCTTGCCTTATTCTAGCCTATTAATTTGATGTAAATGCCTTATGACCACACCATTGTGTTGGATGCTAATGTAATTACCCATAGTCTGCCTAAGTGATCCAACTATAGATATGCATTTTTTAAACTTAGAACAGCTGCTCTATTTTTCAACCTTCTGATATCTTGAAATCTCTGGGATATCAGATGGATACTCTTGAATGAGACAAAAAGATCTATGATAGTAATTTTCTCATAGCCTGTGTCAGTAAGGCAAAATGGGCTTAGTTTAACGGGTGCCCTTGAGGAGTTTGGCTTTTGTTTACAGTGAAAGTACTTTCACCTGTTAAATGCTAAGCCCCAGGCCCAAAGCCCTATCAGGTGTGAAACCTGTGTGGGCTTAGATTAAGGACTTAAACTGGGCCAATTCGGGAACCAAGGGTCTCTGGACTCTGGTCTCTAGTTGTTGAGGCAGGACTTGAGAATGCCAGAGGCTTGGCTGTGAGGAGAGGCAAGAAA
>JAQQSZ010000118.1:16781-32524 GCA_028646595.1 Phalanger gymnotis | reverse complement strand
ACCTCAACCTTCCCCTTTCTGAACTTGATAAATCTAACCTCAAAATAAACAAGAAAGAATTTAAGGAAGTGAACAGAATTCTAGAAAAGGCAGATATGATAGACCTCTGGAGAAAACTGAATGGGGATAAAAAGGAACATACTTTTTTCTCAGTGGTACATGGCAAATACTCAAAAATAGACTATGTGCCAGGGCATAAAAACCTCACAATCCAGTGCAGAAAGGCAGAAGTAGACAAAGCATATTTTTCAGATCATGATGCAATAAGAATTATTTGTTACAAAGAACCATAGAAAAATAAGCTAAAAAGTAATTAGAAACTAAATAATCTAATTCAAAAAAATGAGTGGGCCAAAGAACAAATCAGACAAACAATTAATAACTTCATTCAAGAGAATGACAATAATGAGACAACATACCAAAACTTATGGGATGCAGTAGTTCTTAGGGGAAGTTTTATATCTCTAAATGCTTACATGAATAAAATAGGGGAAAAGAAGATCAATGATATGGGCATACATGTGAAAAAGCTAGAAAAAGAACAAATTGAAAATCCCCAATTAAATACCAAATTAGAAATACTGAAAATCAAAGGAGAGGTTGATAAAATTGAAAGCAAGAAAACTATTGAATTAATAAATAAAACAAAGAGCTTGTTTTATGAAAAAAACAATAAAATTGATAAACTTTGGTCAATTTGATTAAAAAAAGAAAGAAGAAAATCAAATTACCCATATCAAAAATGAAAAGGGTGAGTTCACCTCTAATGAAGAGGAAATCAAAACAATAATTAGGAATTATTTTGCCCAATTATATGCCCATAAAATTGACAACATTAGAGATATGGATGAATACCTACAAAAACATAAATTGCCTAGGGAAACAGAAAAGGAAGTAAAATTTCTAAATAACCCCATCTCAGAAAAAGAAATTGAGCAAGCCATCAATGAACTCCCTAGGAAAAATTATCCGGGGCCAGACGGTTTTACATGTGAATTCTATCAAACAATTAAAGAACGATCAATTCCTATACTTTCTAGACCATTTGGGAAAATAGGTGAAGAAGGAGTCCTACCAAATTATTTTTATGACACAAATATGGTACTAATACCCAAACCAATAGAGTCAAAACAGAGAAAGAAAATTATAGACCAATTTCCCTAATGGATATTGATGGAAAAATTTTAAATAAAGTTTTAGCAAAAAGATTGCAGCAACTTATCACCATAATAATACACTATGATCAGGTACAATTTATTCCAGGAATGCAAAGCTCGTTCAATATTAGGAAAATCATTAGCATAAGTGACTATATCAACAATAAAACTAGCAGAAACCATATGATGATCTCAGTAGATGCAGATAAAGCCTTTGACAGAACACAACACCCATTCCTATTAAAAACACTAGAAAGCATAGGAATAAATGGAGCCTTCCTTAAAATTATAAATAGTATCTACCTAAGACCATCAACAAGCATTATTTGTAATGGGGATAAGCTAGATGAATTCTCAATAAGATCAGGGGTGAAACAAGGTTGTCCATTATCATCCCTACTATTCAATTTGGTACTAGAAACATTGGTTGTAGCAATAAGAGAAGAAAAAAGAAATTGAAGGAATTAGAATAGGCAAAGAAGAAGCTAAATTATCACTTTTTGCAGATGATATGATGATTTACTTAGAGAATCCTAGAGAGTCAAATAAAAAGCTGCTTGAAATAATAAAGAACTGTAGCAAAGTTGCAGGATATAAAATAAACCCACATAAATCCTCAGCATTCCTATACATTACTAACAAAGCCCAAAAGCAAGAGATAGAAAGATAAATTCCATTCAAAGTTACTATAGACACTATAAAATATTTGGGTGTTTATCTGCCAAGAGAAACCGAGGGCCAATATGAACATAATTATGAAACACTCTCCACACAAATAAAGTCAGATCTAAATAAATGGAATAATATCAATTGCTCATGGTTAGACCGAGCTAATATAATAAAAAATGACAATTTTACCTAAATTAATCTATCTGTTCAGTGTCATACCATTTGAAGTACCAAAAAACTATTTTACAGAGCTGGATAAAATAATAACAAAATTCATCTGGAAGAACAAGAGGTCCAGAATATGTAGGGTATTAATGAGAAGAAATGGTAGAGAAGGTGTCCTAGCTATACCAGATATTAAACAGTACTTTAGAGCAGCAGTTATCAAAACTACCTGGTACTGGCTAAAAAACAAGAGTTGTGGATCAGTGGAATAGGATAGGTACACAAGATGACAAAGTCAACAACTATAGCAATGTACTCTTTGATAAACCCAAAGAGGCCAGCTTCTGGGCTAAGAATTCACCATTTCAGAAAAATTGCTGGAGAAACTGGAAAATGTTAGGGCAGAAACTGGGCACAGACCAATATCTTACACCATATACCAAAATAAAGTCAAAATGGGTTCATGATTTAGGAGTAAAGGCTGAAACTATAAGTAATTTGAGACAGCAAGGAATAGTTTACCTATAGGATTTATGGAAAAGAAGAATTCATAACCCAACAAGAGATAGAGAGCATTACAAAATGCAAAATGTATAATTTTGATTATGTTAAATAGAAATGTTTTTGTACAAAAAAGCCAATGCATCAAAGATTAGGAGGGAAGCAGAAAATTGGGAGAAAATCTTTACATCTAGTATAACTGATAAAGGCCTCATTTCTAAAATATACAGTAAACTGAGCCAAATATATAGGAATACAAGTCATTCCCCTATTGAGAAATGGTCAAAGGATATGAACAGGCCGTTTTCAGAGGAAGAAATTAAAGATATCTATAGGCATATGAAAAAATGCTCAAAATCACTACTAATTAGAGAAATGAAAATCAAAACAACTATTAGATACCATCTCTCTCCTGTCAGATTGGTAAAATAACAAAACAGGAAAATGATAAATGCTGGAGAGGATGTGGGAAAATTGGAACATTGTTAGGTTGCTGGTGGAGTTGTGAATGGATCCAGCCATTTTGGAGAGCAATTTGGAATCATGCCCAAAGGGCTATAATAATGTTCATACCCTTTGACCCAGCAATACCACTTCTGGGGTTGTATTCCAAAGAGATCACACAAGTGGGAAAAGGACTCATATTTACAAGGATATTTATAGCAGCTCTTTTTGTGGTAGCTAAGAATTGGAAATCAAAGAGATGCCCATCTATTGGGGAATGTCTGAACAAGCTGTAGTATATGAAGGCAATGGAATACGATTGTGCTATAACAAATGGGGATGATATAGACTTCATAACAACCTGGAAAAACCTACACGACATAATGCTGAGTGAGCAGAGCAGAGCAGGAGAACATTATACACAACCACAGATGTATGGACTCTGTGAGAACTAACTCTGACAGACTTTGCTTGTTTCAGCAACACAAGGTAGAAAAACAACTCCAAAGGACTCACGATGGAGAATGCTATCAACATCCAAGAAAGAGCTATGAATTATGAATGCAGATGGAGGCACTCTTCATGGTAGCCTTTTTCTCCTTTTTTTTTCTTTTTCTGTCTTTTGTTTTTATTTTTTTTTGCCCTGTTTCTTCGTTCTCATGATTCATTTCATTCGTCATAATTCTTCTCCATAACTTGATTACTGTGTAAATTAATTTGATGCAAAGTTATATGTGGAAATTATATGGGATTCCATGCCATCTTGGGGAGTGAGCAGCAGAGGGAGGGGAGAAAATCTGGAACTCATAATTACATAGAACTGAGTGTTGTAAACTAAAAATAAAAAAATAAATTTTAAAAAAGAGGTGAATAAAAAGACTAATATAGTCAGTCAACCCCCCCAAGGGGGCAGATCATATATGTTTTCCAAATGTTACTTAATAAATTAAATATTACATTGAAATTTTTAAAAGTAGACACTCTTAATGACAATAATGAAAAATAAGTACAATTAGATGTCCCTAACATAGCCTCTTATCATTCTATGATGAATAGAAATATACTTTTACAAATCATCCAGAGGGAGATTCTCATCTCAAGGAAGGAAGATAGCTGATTACTATATCATTAAATATTTCTTAGGTTTTGTAAATCATAGAAGCTAAGAGTATTTTTTTTTTGAAATATGGGTGGAAATAATGAACAGGGGGCTAAATGTGGCATCTGGAATACATAGGTTTATATTCTACCACTAAATTTTATTCATTATACATTCCTGAGTGAGTCACTTAACCTAAGGAATTACATAGGTTTTATCTAACTGATTAGTTAAGTTATGCTCCGTCATTATGAAGGGAGCTTCCACAATACTGAAATAATAGATATTTCCAGTATTCCTGTGTCCAAGTTGACTGATTGTTTTTAAAATGACATTAAATAAAAACCTTCATACACACTCAAAAACAAACTGAATATTAAGCATAAAGCATTAGAAAAGAATATTTTCCCCAAAAAAATTAAATTTAAAGTTGATAAATTGAATTAAATCTCCTAAGTTTTAAAATGTGGTAAACTACTATATTTTAAAACCTAATAAAGTTAAAGATTTTTTTAAAGAAAACCACAAAGCATAATTAATAAACCCACAAATTATGAAGACAGGGAAATAGTTTGAAATACTGAAGTCCAAGTAATTCCAAAGAGTAGCAGGTAATCTTTGCTTTCCTTACAAGACAGCAGTTATATTGAAACAAAAATTACAATAGAATAGTCAATTGATCTCTAACATAGTTGATAGAAATGACACACTCCATATCTCTAGGGGAATAGTGAAACAACAAACTCCTTAGACAATCAGAAAATAAAGTCACAAAAAAATATCGTATTGCAGCTTTTGGGACAGCTGCATTATCTATTTCAAATTATGCCAGCTCCTATTCCCCATTTCCTCAGTCTCATCATCCACATAATTCAGTTCTCCATAATAGAGAGAAATTATGTCTACCTTGTAGTCTGTATTCCTGAGTCCAAATTGGATGGTCTTTTTCTTTAGGCGTCTGCAACACTTTTTTTCGAAGTAAATTTTAGAAATAAAACTACTACATAGTGTAGGTTTTTCATTTGTTATCTATTACTGTCTTTTCCCCTGCCTATCTAGGAATCACTTCATGGAAATGTATCTTCTCATTCATTTAGATCCAATATAACTTCCTCAGTAACTTATACTACAAACAGTTACTTATCTGATAGAGAACTTTAATAAAGAATGAAAAAAATAATTGATGGATAAGTACTGACTCCAATGACTGCTGAAGATTAATAGGCAAGTATGTTTTTCTAACAGCCTAGAACATTAGAATAAATCATTACCCTTTTAATGATAAGACAATTCTATATGCACTTTAATAACAAATCTAAAGGAATGAGACAAGCAGAGGTATTAGTTTGCTGACATTTAGAATTAGATGGAAAATAAAAAAAAGAAGTCATATTGCTTAGCCACCTCCTTTCCTTCACCAAGTCTCTAGTAGCAAAATATCCTATGATAGTTTTTCAATGATTTTTTGAGTTAGTAAAAAGTAAGGGAGTGATAAAAGCCCTTCGGAAAGCTGGTTAAGTTGAAAGTGAAGTGGTAAGACACTCCTGCAGTTGTCTTGTTACCTACATAGTTACTGCTCTGCTTCATAGTGTATTGTGACCTCTTCCTAATTGAGGGACAATTGTCTTCTTCCTTTAGTTGTCAATTCAAAACTTACTCTAAAGGTTTATTCTTTACAGAGGGGGAAAGCAAGTTATTTAAAACTTCGTAGTTTAAAATTCTTAGTAAGAAAGCTTACTTGAAAATCTATGCTTGAACGTTTTCTTTTTAATTTAAAATAGACATTTTAGGTTTGTAAAGTTAGTTTACATTTATACAGTTACATACATTATATACAGTTATAATTAAGGCACAATACACATTTAACATTATTAATCCTATATACAGAATATTTTGCATGAAAGAAATTGCCTCATCATTAATCTATCATTAACATTTAAAATTTAATCACCTCTAAGAACACAAGTAGTTAGGAAATGTGTCCTGTAGCACACCCAAGGACTCATTTGGTTGAACTTTAATTTCTCCCTAGAGGCAAGAATTAATTCTTCTTGATGTTTCTGAGAATCTTGATGGAAGCAGTGGGCTTTGGAAAGTGATCATTGATATTTTCTCTTTTATTTTGTAATAATATATTCCTTGATTTTGTACAAGTAATTTATAGTCTCACTTGTTAGAGATGGCTTAAGTTTCATTACTGCAAGAAAAGAAAGTTTAGTGCTAGAACTATCACCTTCCACTATCCCTCAAAAGCAATAAGAAATGTCCCAGATGGTATAACATAAAAATTTTAAAAGGAACAGAGCATAAGATTATCTCAAAAGACCAAAGTTTGTCAATTGATGCAGTACCTTTTTTTAATTCATAGGGCAAAGAAAATAGTGATAGTAGATTAGAAATTTTTACTTCAAAGTAAAATTTTTGTATATATTTACAATATTTGATGCACCTTTTTTAGTATTAAAAGGGAAAGAAATTATATTCTTGCAAGATAATCTCCATGTAAAACAAAGGTCAGATCCCCATGTATAAGAAGGATCTTACCACCATTTCCCCCAAGATGGCACCAAAGGTGAAGAAGAAGCCCTTGTCTCCTCCCCACACCCCCCAAGAAAGAAGTGAAGTCTAAGCCCTTGAAGGCCAAGAAGGTGGTGTTGAAGAGTGTCCACAGTGAGAAAAAGATCCAAATATCCCCCTTTCAGTGACCCAAGACACTAAGACTCTGAAGGCAGCTCAAATACCTTTGGAAAAGTGCCCCTTGGAGAAAAAAGCTTGATCAATATGCCATCAAGTTCCCCTTGACCACTGAGTCTGCTGTAAATAAGACTGAGGACAACGACATCCTAGTCTTCATTGTGGACGTCAAGGCAAACAAGCATCAGATCAAGCTGGTAGTAAAGAGGCTGTATGAAATCAACATGGCCAAGGTGAACTCCCTGATCTGGGCTGATGGATAGAAGAAGGCCTATGTCTTGCTATGATGCTTTAGATTTTGCCAACAAAATTTGAATCATCTAAACTGTGTTCAGCTATCCCATTCCCATAAAAAGTTTTCCAGTATAAAAAAGAATGAAAGGTCTCACCAATATGCTCTCCCTAATGTACCTTATGCCTGAGGTTGGAATCTCTACTCCTGTGACTCCCAAAGAGACTGTCTAGCAAAATGGAAGTATCAGGGACAGGGAAAAGGCATTCAAACTGAAAGGGCAATAAGGAATACTGTAAAGGCTTTTCCGCAGCCGCTCAAAGTCAAATTTCTTGTAGAACTGTTCCAACATGCATTTGTTTTGTGGTTGTTCTTTCCATTTCTATTTTTATTGTGTATATTGTTTTCTTGGTTCTGCTCATTTTACATTTTGTAAGTTCATGCAAGGATTTCCATGATTCTCTGTATTTATTACATTTGTAATTTCTCATACTACAGAATTATTTCATTATATTCAAATATTACATCGTGTTTAGCCATTCTTTAATCAATGGACATCTGCATTTTCTTAGTTCTCTTGTATAATAGCATAAAAAGTGACAATAGGCAATGATTTTAAAAATGGTACATTGAGTAAGAGCCTTGGGCCTGGAGTGAGAAAAACTTGAGTTTAAATCTGACCTCAGACACTTAGAAGATGTGTGACAAGTCATTTAACTTCAATTTCCCTCAGTTTCCACATTTGTAAAATCTGGATAACAATAGCACTTACCTGTTGTGGTTGTGGTGAAGATCAAATGAAACAATATTTCCAAAGTATTTAGAAAAATATGGTACACAGTAAAGAATATATAAAAGTTAGCTATTTATTTATTGTTATTATTTTAGTTATTTGACATTTTCTTTTGAAAATTGTTTATATTATAAATATATATATATATATATATACATATATATATATACATAAATACAAACTTTCCAGAGCTATGTGTGCCAATTTTCTAATAACAAAATATTCCAATTAGAATGACACTGAGACGCCACTTTATGTCCGGCAAATTAGCAAATTCTTGAAAAGATGGAAATAAGAAATACTGGAAGTGCTATGGGAAGTCAGGCACAATTGTATCCTTCTGGTTTAGCTGTAAATACAAGCATTCTGGAAAATACTTCGGAATTTTGTAAGAGTTGTTAGTAAATAATCCATATCCAGCAATATTAATTGAAGACAAAAAAGAAAGGACTGAAGCATACCAAAATATTCACAATAGCATATTTTTATAAGAAGAAGAACCTGTAATGATGGCAATTCTCACAAACTGAGGAGTTACTGAACAAATAGTGATTTAACGGTATAATGGAATACTGTTGTGACTTAAGAAGGATGATTACACATCATTCAGAGAAACATGGGAATATAACCTTGGATAGATAATAGAGAAATCAAAGCCAAGGATACAATATAGAGAATGACCACAATAATGTAAATAATACTCACTCTAAAAAGATATTAAAAATTAAATTGAATGCAATGGCTTGTCTTGTCAGAGCATGGATTATGACACATGTTTTTCTTCTTCAGAATCTATGTCTTCTCAGTGATTTATGGTGGGCAATTTTTTTCTGAATTCTTTATAGTTACAGCGAGCAGTTCAAATATTCTTGCAGAGGCCTGTAGAATCTCTCTCTTTACTTTTCTTTAACCTCTGCTCTTACCATATTTGTTTTTGGACGCAATGATTTATCTTTCTGATTCTGTCACAATGATTTTATTCTATTGTTTGACCAATGCTATCTTTTGGATGAGGTTGGTCTTACATCAGTTGACCTCCTTCTTTTCTTTGAGATCTTGCAACTTATTGTATCAACAAATATTTCAGCAGGGAACAATTTTCTCAGCAGAGTATTGATAATAGTTTTTACATTCTTCAATTTTCTGTCCAGTTGTGACAATAAAATATCCTTCATTATGAATTTATTAGTGACATCTAAGTTTTGTGGTGGATGGAACCCCTAGACCAACAATCAGAAAGACTTAATATCAATCCCTGCCTTGCTATGTGGTCCTGGATAAATCACTTCACCACTGAATATATCTGTTTCTTTGTCTATAAAATGGGGATAATAATAGCAACTACCAGCCAGGGTTTTTATGAGCTTAAATGACAAAATATTGGTGAAGCACTTTACAAACTTTATAGTAACCTTTTATAGAAGTTTTCTACCTATTCATTTCTGTACTTTTGAATAGTATTATTGTTCTGCAGTGGCATATGAACTTTATTAACTCTTATGTGTTTTCTTCAATGTTGCATCATATCAAAGTTCAAGGTGAGAGAAAAATCCCATTTCTCTTTCCTCATGCTAGAGTACTTCAACATGCATACTAATATTCCTTCAAAAGTCCTAACCTCACAGCTCTTTGGTTTACTCATTTCATTTGACTTCATTCCACCTAAGCCACACACAAATGTGTCCAAAGTTTGATCTTGCATTGTCAATAAATGCATCTCTTCCATGTATATGGATTCAGAAATTCCCTCATCTGATAACAATATATTTAATGCCATTCCATCTTTCCTACAGTTTTCCAATCCAAAATCTTGTTTTGAATTTAACTCCATGACCTTCAGTCCCTTAAATCTGTAGTTCTCTTCCATAACCCATGCACTTGCTATGCTCTCTTCACTTTCTCTCATTGATCATTTGGTGATCTGGTTCAACTCTCCACCATCTTTGTCTCTTAATTCCTTTACCTGGCTGCTAAATAAAGTAAGAGAAAATTAAAAAAAATCTATGCTACAGTTCACTACAAACTTTATGTGACCTAATGTCAAGTGGATACTCACTGATTCAAAGTAACCTTTTACAACCTCCTAATTCAGTTACTATAGCATTCACCATGCTGGGTCTTCTAAAAACTTTTTATTCTTCCTCAAATCTCCTATGGCTCTGCCACCTCTACATACTCGGCTGAGAAACTAGTCTCATATTTTGCTGAAAAATTGAGGTCATTGAAAGAGTCATCTCTCCACCTTCTCTCATATCACTCAAATGCTTTCTGGCATTAACTATTTTTTTCAACATTGTCTCACAAAAAGATGAATATTTTTCTAACCAAGAAAATACCCTCATGTAGAGTGGACCTCTCTCTCATCCTGAGAGTCTCATTTATTTTAAGTCTTTTTCTGAATAGAGGCTGTACCCCTATGGTCTATAAATATGTCCAGGTCTCCCTCAACCCCCCCCCCCAAATCCTCACTTAATCCATTAATATCACAAATCATCATATCATACTAAATACTAGAGATGAATATCTAAAATAAGTGCCTCCACTTCATTTCCTCTCAATCTGCTGATATCTGTTCTTAATAATTCAACTGAAATTGCTATCTCCAATGTTACCAATGATCTCTTGAATACCAGGTCAATCAAACAAAACCAGAACAATGGAAAATATAAGAAAATAAAAAATGTCTCAAAGAAAAAAAAAAAGCAACTGACCTGGAAAATAGATCCAGTAGAGATGATTTAGGACTTATTGATCTACCTAAAAGCCCTGATCAAAAAAGGAAAGAGCCCGTTCAGCATAATTCAAGAAGGTATTAAGAAAAAACTATCTTGAGGTCCTAAAAAGAGAGGCTAAAATAGTCATGGAAAGAATCCATCCATTACCACCTGACAGAGATCCCAAAGTAGAAACATCAAGGAATATTTTAGCCAAAGTTCAGAATTGTTAGGTCAAGAAAAAAGTGCTGCAAGCAGCCAGGAAGAAAGAATTTAAACACGTTGAAGCCACGGTCAGGATTATGCAGTAACTTCCAGCTTTTACGATAAAGAATCAGAGGATGTGGGGTATGATGTTCCATAAGGCAAAGGAGCTTGGGTTATAGTCAAGGATTAACTACCCAGGAAAATTGAGCATAATCTTTCAGGGTAGATGAATATTCAAATTTTCCTGATGAATACTAAAGAGTTGTCAAGAAAATTTAATCTTCAAATAAAAGATTCAAGAGAAGCATAAAAAGGTAAATAGGAAAAAAATAACATCTAATTCAATAAAGTTAAACTGTTTATACCCCTACATGGGAAGATTATTCTTGTAACTCTTGAGGACTGTTTTTTTTAATTGTGATATTTAGAAGGGGTATGCATAGATAGAGAATGTGAATATAAATTAACTTTGATGTGATAATAAAAAATTAAGGAGTTAAAAAAATTGCATTGGGAGAAGAGGAAAGGAGGAGCCAGAAAAGAGTAGAACATCACACGTAATGACACAAAGAACTATTACAGTAGAATTAAAGAAGGAAGGGAGACAATCATTGTTTGAGTCTTACTCTCACCAGATTTAGCTGAAAGAGGGAATTTCACACACACTCAATACAGTGTATAAATCTATCTTACCCCATCGGAAGTGGGAAGGAAAAGGGGGAAGAATGCTGACAGAAGGGAGGACAGATTGAGGGAAGTGATGGTCAGAAGCAAAACACAGGAGCATGGTCCGTCCCCAGCCCCAGGGCAGTGGCAGTGGCAATGGCTGCTTCCAGAATTCTCAGAAGTATATTGCATGGATCTCTTTGCTGGTGCTGAGACAGGCTTCTCTTGCTTTGCCCATGCTTTGATCTGGGTTGCAGTACTAGGAGGTGGTAGTGGGGTTAGGATGAGCACTGGCATGGATCTTGTGGTGGCAGTGAAGAGGGAGTTCTTCTCACAGGTCCAAAGCAGAAAAGAGTGCTTATGGTCACTCAAATACCAGAGCACAGGCCAGGAGAAAAATAATTCCCCTCCTTTAATCATATCACCTTTGAAGAATTGAAAATTTATAGGCCCCTAGAAATATCTCTGAAAACAACTGCACAAACATGTGAAGCTTAGGACAGTGTCACCTCCAAACACACACACATACACAGACACAGACACACACACACACACACACACACACACACACACACACACACACACAAGCATAAACATGGAAGCAGATACTAAATTAACAAAGAGCTAAAAAGTCAGGTAATTGTCTGGTAAAATGAGCAAAGAGCCAGAAAAAAATCAGACTGTAGAATGTTACTTTGGTGACAAGGGAGATCAAAATATGCAACCAGAAGAAGACAATAAAATCAAAATTACTATACCCAAAGCCACCAAGGAAAATAGGATTTGGTCTCAGGACATTGAAGTTGGATCAAAAAGAGTTTTGAAAATCAATTAGGGGAAGCAGAGGAAAAATTGGGAAATGAAATGAGAGGGATGCAAGAAAATCATGAAAAATGAGTCAACAACTTGCAAAAAATGCTGAAGAAGATAATGCTTTCAAAAATAGACTAACCCAAGTGACAAAAGAGGTCCAAAAAGCCAATGGGGAGAAGAATGCCTTAAAAAGCAGAATCAGTCAAATAGAAATGGATTTCCAAAAACTCAGTGAAGAAAATAATTCCTTAAAAATTAGAATGCAGGAAATGGAGGCTACTGACTCTATGAGAAATAAAGAAATTATAAAACAGAACTAAAAGAAGGAAAAAATATAGAAGACAGTGTGAAACATCTCGCTGGAAAAACACTGACCTGGAAAATAGATCTAGGAGACATAATTTAAAAATTATTAGACTATCTAAAAGCCATGATCTAAAAAAAGAGCTAGACATCATCTTTCAAGAAATCACCAAGGAAAACAGCCCTGATATTCTAGAAACAGAAGGTAAAATAGAAATTAAAAGAATCCACCAATAGCTTCTTGAAAATGATCTCAAAAGGAAAATTTCTAGGAGTATTGTAGCCAAATTCCAGAGTTCCCAGGTCAAGAAGAAAGTCTCTCAAGTAGCCAGAAAGAAACAATTTGAATATTGTGTAAACACAATCAGGATAACAGAAGATCTAGCAGCTTCTATATTAAGGAATATAAGGGCTTGGGATATGATATTCTGGAGGTCAAAGGAGCTAGGATTAAAACCTAGAATCATCTACCCAGCAAAACTGAGTATAATACTTCAGTGGGGCATTCAATGAAATTGATGACTTTCAAGTATTCATGATCAAAAGACCAGAGCTGAATGGAAAATTTGACTTTCAAATACAAGAATCAGGAAATGCATGAAAAGGTAAACATGAAATGGAAATCATAAGTGACTTATTAAATTTGAAGTGTTTTATGTTCCTATTTGATGATATTTCTAACATACATACATATATACGTAAAGCACACAATGAGTTGGATATAAAAGGCTGATATATAAAAATAAAATTAAGGCATGAGAGAGGAATGCACTCGGAGAAGGAGAAAGGGAGAGATAGAATGGGGTAAATTATCTCACATAGAAGAGGCAAGAGAAAAGCTTTTACGATGGAGGGGAATAGGTGGGAGTTGAGATGAAACGAGTGAACTTTACTCTGGCTTAAGCAGGGCATAACACACACACTCAATTGGATATGAAATTCTATCTTACCCTACAGAAAAGTCGTAGGAATGGGAATAAGAGGGGTCTACTAATAGAAAGGAGGCAAATGGGAGGAGGAGATAATAGGAAGGAAACGCTTTTGAGGAAGGACAGGATTAAAGGAGAGAATGGAACAAAAGGTGGCCAGGATAGGATGGAGGGAAGTAAAGTTAGTTTTTCATAAAATACTAATAGGAAAGGGATTTACATAACTACACATGTATAGCCCATATCAACCCTTAATGGGGGGGGGAGGGGGAGAAGCAAGATAATTTGGAATACAGAGTTTTAAAAATTATTGTTAAAATTGTTTTTACATGTAACTGGGAAATAAGATACACAGGCAATGAAGTATAGAAATCTATCTTACTCTACTGGAAAATAGAATTAGAAGGTAATAAGAAAAGAGGATGTGAAAGAATGGAGGGCAATTGGGGAAGAGGTAGTGAGAAGTAAACTAATTTTGTGGAGGGACAAGGTGAAAGCAGAAAGAGACTAGAATAAATAGATGTAGGGAGAATAGGACAGGGAAATGCCTTTAGCAACAGTAATCATGAAAAAAATGAAGCAAAGTTCTCTAATAAAGGCCTCATTTCTCAAACATACCAAGAAAGTTGTCAAATTTACAAAAAAATAAGAGCCATTCCCAAAATTATTAAAGACCAAAAATATAATCAGTTTTCAGATGAAATAATCAAAGTTATCTGTAGCAACATGAAAAAAAAATTCTACCTCATTATTGGTTGGAGAAATACAAGTTAAAACAACTCAGGTATGACTTCATACTTATAAGATTAGATAATAGAACAGTAAAGGTAAATGACAAATATTGGAGAGGATAAGAGAAAAGTGAGACATTAATGTTCTGTTGTTGAAGTTGTGAATTGATTATAAACTACTGGATAGTTTAACTTGAAACTATGCCCAAATGCCTAGAAAACTATTCATACCCTTTGGCATAGCAGTACCATTAGAAGACCTGTATCCCAAAAGACATAAAAAACAAAAAGGAAAAGGACATATATGTACAAAAATACTTAAAGCAACTCTTTCTAGGGATAAAAAATTATAAATTAAGGGCGTGTCCATCAATTGGGGAATGATTGATAATTCTGTTTTGTAATTATTATGAAATACTATTGTACTGTAAGAAATGATGAACAGGATGCTCTCAGAAAAACCTGGAAAGATTGCATGGGTTGATGCAAAGTGAAATCTAGTGGGTACAAAGTAACAACATTACTATAAGATGATCAGATATGAGTGACTTAGCTATTCTCAGTAATATAACAATAAGTGAGTTCTCTGAATGACTTATGATGAAAAATGCTAAGCAACAGAAAGAACTAGTGGAGTCTGAATACAGACTGAAGAATACTTTTTTCTTAACTTTATTTATACTGAGGTGTTTTTTTTTAATTTTTTGTCTAAGATTTCTTTCACAACATGACTATTATGGATATTTTTGCATGACTACACATGTATAACCAATATGAAATTGTTGCCTTCTCAATGAGGGTGGGAAGGGAGGGAATAAGAGAGAGAATTTGGAAATCAAAGTTTTAAAAAAAACTGTTTAAAATTGTTATTTACTTGTAATTGGGGAAAATTAAATACTACATTAATTTCTTGCAAAAAAAAATAACCAAATACTTAATATCAATAATGAAAAGGATGATATCACCACCACTGAAGATAAAATTAAAGCAATCATTAGGAAAGATTTCACCAATTGTATTCTAGTAAGTTGGAGAATCTGAGAGAAATTGATGTTTATGGAAATATAAATTACCTAGATTAATAGATCAGGAGATAGAATAGCTAAATAACCCCATCTTAGAAAAAGAAATTGAACAATCTATTAGTGAACTCTCCTGGAACAAATCTTTAGCATCAGAAGGGTTCTTGATTGAATTCTACTGAAATTTAAAGAATAATTAATTCCCAAATCATATAAACTCGTTGATAAAATAAGCAAAGAAAAAGACCTACCAAACCCTTTTTTATGACACTCTGTCAATAATGCTTCTTGCAGGTACTGTGGTTGTGTAAGTCCAATAACACAAGCACAGAGGACGGCTGCAGCACAGGTTCTTCAGTCTCCTTTTCTTTTTTTTTTTGAAAATGGTATAATCTTATCAATTTTTATTTTTTTAATTTATTTTTAATATGTTTAGTTTTCAGCATTGATTTTCACATGCGTTTGAATTACAGATTTTCTCCCCATTTCCACCCCCCCACTCCAAGATGGCGTACACTCTGGTTGCCCTGTTCCCCAGTCTCCCCTCCCCTCCATCCCCCCATTCCCCTCCCAACCCCCTTTCCCTTCCTTTCTTGTAGGGCAA
>JAQQSZ010000118.1:0-16281 GCA_028646595.1 Phalanger gymnotis | reverse complement strand
CACAGCTCAGTAATTCAGCATGCTAGGGCACTCTCGGCTCCACTCCTGGTCTCGTCGGTCCGCGGTCTGCCACTCCCTGATCTCCTTTTCTAAGGAAAGTAACTTTAAGGGGTTTACAATCTCCCTTTATTTAAACATACATGTATCATTCATTTAGTTCAGGTGGAAAAGTCAGCACCCTGAACTTCAGAGCAAATACAAACAGAAATTGGAAAGAGAGAACAAATAACACAAATCAACACTCAGGCTTCTAGCTGTCTGACCAAAGTTATACATACATAGTTGGCAGAGAAAGAAGCACCAATATATATGGGTTTTCAAAGCTGGGGGGCTCCTTAACCCCTTAACCTTGCTCTCCTTATTAAGGCAGATTAAAAGAACCTGGGCTTTCTGGCTGTCCAGCAGCTTTCTGGGTGCTGGCTGTGGGTGGATCTCTCCCCCCGCCCCACAGAAGCTGCTAGCTGGATTGTGGAAACACATGACACAGTGAAAGCCAGGGAATATGGAGGGAGGTGGTGGTCAAAAGTTAAACACTTTTGACTAGGTGAAGGGAGAAGTGAGAAATAAAAACACAAACAGGGTGGGTGGTATAGGATTAAAAAAAGACACAGATAGAAATCATAACTTTGAATGTGAATGGGATGAGCTCTCCCTAAAGTTAGTGATCGATAGCAGATGCATTAAAATCCATAATCCTACAGTATGGTGTTTACAAGAAATACATTTGAAACAGTGGGATGCACACAAGGTAAAAGTAAAAGATTATATTATGCTTCAGTTGAAATAAAAAAAAGCAGGGGTAGCAATCCTAATCTCAGACAAAGCAAAAGGAAAGATAGATCTAATTAAAGAAGGTAAGGTAGGAAACAATATCCTGCTAAAAGTCACCATAGACAATGAAGTAATATCATTTCATAAGATCCATGAACCAAGTGGTACAGCATCCAAATACTTATGAGAGAAGTTCTATGAGTTACAGGAAGAAATAAACAGCAAAATTATATTAGTGGGGTACCTCAAACTTTGCCTCTATGAACTTGATAAATCTGACCTCAAAATAAATAAGAAAGAAGTTATGGAGATGAATACGTTTAGAAAAGGTAGATATGATAGTCCTCTGAAGAAAACTAAATGAGAGTAGAAAGGAATATACTTTTTCTCAGTGGTACATGAAGGACACACAATAATTGACCATATACTAGTGACAAAAAAAGCCACAGTCCAGTGCAGAAAGGCATAAATAGTCAATGCATCCTTTTCAGATCAGGATGCAATAAAATTATTTGTAACAAAGGACTGTGGAAAGTTAGACTAAAATTAATTAAAACCAAATAATCTAATGCCAAAGAATGAGCGGGTCAAAGAACAAATCATAGTAACAATCTGTAACTTCCTACAAGAGAATGACAGTAATGAAACAACATACCAAAACTTGTGGAACTAAGTGATACCAGTTCTTAGGGGAAATTTTATATCTCTTGTTGATTACATGAATAAAATAAAGAAGAAGAATTCAGTGAATTGGGCATTCAACTGAAAATGCCAGAAAAAGGACAAATTGAAAAACCCCAATTACATACAAAATTAGAAATAGTGAAAACCAAAGGAGAAATTAATGAAATTGAATTTGAGAAAACTATTAAACTAACAAAAAATGAAGAGCTGGCTTTATGAAAAACCAATAAAATTGAGAAACCTTTGGTCAATTTGATTAGAAAAAAGAAAAAAAATAACACCTTAAAAACAGGGAATCACTTAAACTCTCCCCCTAATCCTTCCAATAATCTGTAAAAAAAATTACTCTAAACAAATTCTATAGCTAGAGATCCCATGAAATAACAGAGAGAATCTAGTCTCTAGCCCAAGACTGCCTGGATGGTTGCTGGGAAGGGTCTATTGCACGGTTCTGGGAGTGGAGAGCAGCCCAACATGGGCTGTGCCAAGATAGACTAGGCTCTAGATCAGGTGGAGCAGGACTCAGGGCCCTGAATCACTTGACTGTGGCAGGTACAAGCCTTTTAGACCCAAAAACACCAAAGACAGCCTAGTAGGTCAGTGCGAAAACTGCTGGAATTGGGTGAGGGAAGTGTGACATTCTGCCACAGCCCTGGGGAGGTGGGGGTGGCTGCAGCACTGTAGCAGCAGCAGCAGCAACAGTGGCACCACAGTAACTGCTTCTGGCCCCAGGCCCACATGGTGGGAGAACAGAGCTCACAGGGTGAGTTATATATGAAGGGATGATATCTAAAAAAATAAAATTAAGGGTTGAGAGAGGAATATATTGGGAGAAGAAGAAAAGGAGAGAAAGAATGGCATAAATTATCTCGGAGGTTTTTGTTGTAGGCTCTGTGACTTCGTTAACTTCTTCTGATTGTATGTTTTGGTCTTCTTTGTCACCAAAGAAGGATTCCAGAGTCTGAGACTGAATCTGGGTGTGTTTTCACCACCTGGCCATGTTGCCAGCCAACTTACTCAACCCTTGAGTTTTTCAGTGGGATATGACTGCTTGTAGACTAAAGAGTTCTGTTACATACTTGGGGGGATGTGCTGCCTCACCAGCACTCTTCCTTCCCAGGTGGGCCTGGGGCCAGAAGCTATTGCAGCTGTAGTTTTAAAGCTGCCCCAGGGGTGTGGCCGAACCACAAACTCAGTTCTCACAGCTTTTCCCACTAACCTTCTCTGTTGTCTTTGCTGTTTGTGGGTTGTGAGGTCTGGTAAATGCCACAGCTCAGTAATTCAGGACGCTAGGGCACTCTCCACTCCGCTCCTGGTCTGGACGGTCCGCGCCATGCACGCTGGGCTCTGCTCAGCTCAGCTCCGCTCCCCTTGGCTGGGAGCTGGGAGCTCTGTGCGGGACAGACCTTACCCAGAGACCATCCAGGCTGTCCTGGGCTGGAGCCCTGCTTCCCTCTAACACTTTGTGGGTTCTGTAGCTCTAGAATTGGTTCAGAGCCATTTTTATAGGTTTTTGGAGGGACTTGATGGGGAGCTCATGCCAATCACTGCTTTCCAGCTGCCATCTAGGCTCTGCCCCACCCTCGGCATAAATTATCTCACATAAAATTGGGAAGCAAAAGCTATTGTAATGGAAGGGAAGAGGGAGTAGGTGAAAAGGAATGACTAAATCTTGCTCTCATCAGATTTGTCTTAAGGAAGCAATAACATACACACTCTATTGGGTATCTTACTCTACAGTAAAGTTGTTGGGAAGGAGATAAGAGGGAGGGGATGTTAGAAGGGATAGCAGATTGGAGGAGGAGGTAGTCAAAAACAAACACTTCTGAAAAGGGACAGGTTCAAGGGAGAAAAGTAAATAATGGGGAACAGTTTAGGATGGAAGGAAATATAGTTAGCCTTTCACAACATGACTCTTAAGGAAGTGTTTTGCGTAATGATAAATGTGTGGCCTATGTTGAATTGCTTGCCTTCTCAAGAAGGGTGAGTAGAGAGGTTAGAAGGAAGAGGATTTGTAACTCAAAGTTCTAAAAACAAATGATTTTAAAAAGTTGCTTTTATATGGAACTGGGAAATAAGATATCCAGGCAATGGGGCATAAAATGTATCTTGCCCTAAAAGAAAGTAGGGGGAAAGTGGTTAAGGGGGCGATAGAATGGAAGGCAGACTGATGAAAGGGACAATCAGGATTTATGCCATCTTAGGATGGGGGGGGTAGAGATGGGAAGAAAATTTGTAACACAAAATCTTAGGGAAATGAATGTTGAAAACTAAAAATGTTAAATAAAAATAAAACAAATTAATATAAAGAAAGAAACCAAATTACCGGTATCAAAAACTAAATGGGCAAATTCTCCTCCAAGGAAGAAGAAATTAAACAATAGTTTGCAATTATTTTGTCAATTTTATGCCTAGGAATTTGGTAATCTTAAGGAAATGAATGAATATTTACAAAAATATACACTGCCCAAATTAACAGAAGAGGAATAAAATACTGAAATAACTCCATCTCAGAAAAGGAAATTTAAGAAGCCTTCAATGAGCTTTCTAGGAAAAAATCTCCAGATGTAGATGGATTTACAAGTGAATTGTATCAAACACTCAAAAAACAACTAATACCAATATTTTATAGACTATTTGGGAAAACAGACAGAGTTCTACCATATTCCTTTTGTGACACAAATACGGTATTGATTACTAAACCAGGAAGGGCAAAAAACAGAGAAAGAAAATTGTAGACCAATTACCCTAATGAATATAGATGTAAAAATTTAAAATAAAATTTTACAAAAATATTACAGCAGCTTATTTTGAGTATAATACACAATGACCAGGCAGCATTTATTCCAGGAATGCAAGGCTGATTCAATATTAGGAAAACTATTAGTGTAAATGATAACATCCTCAATAAAACTAGCAGAAACTATATGATTATCCCAATAGATGCTGTGAAAGCTTTTGATAAAATACAGCACCCATTCCTATTAAAAATACTGGAAAGCAAAGGAATAAATGGAGCCTTCCTTAAAATTATGAGAAGCATCTACCTAAAACCATCAACAAGCATCATATGTAATGGGGATAAGCTAAATGCATTTCCAATAAGATTGAGGGTGAAACAAGGATGTCCATTATCAACTCTATTGCTCAATTTGGTACTAGAAATGTTACCCTTTTACCAAGCAATAACACTTCTATGGCAATATGCCCAAAAGATAATACAAGGCGGGGGGAAGATCTGTATATGCAAAAATATTTATAGCAGCTTTTTTTGTGGTGGCAAAGAATTGGAAATCAAGGGGATGCTCATCAATTGGAGATTGGCTAAACTAAATGTGGCACATATATATAATAGAATACTATTGTACTGTAAGAAATGAGGAGCAGATGGGCTTCATAGAAACCTGGAGAAACATTCACTATCTGATGACCCGTGAAGGGAGCAGAAGAAGGAGAACATTGTACACAACCACAGACACATTGCTTTTATCAGTACTAACTTTGATAGGTCTGGCTCTTCTCAATTATCCAAGGTACTAAGACAGCACCAAAAGACTCATGATGGAAAAGACGATCCTCATAAAGAGAAAGAATTACGTAGTCTGAATTCAGATTGAAGCATACTATTTGCCCCCTCTTTTTCATTTTATTTTTCATTTCGTTTTATCTTTCTCATGATTCATTTCATTGGTTATAATTCTTCTTTACAATTTGATTATGTAAAAATAAAGTCTAA
Organism: Phalanger gymnotis; assembly: GCA_028646595.1. Taxonomy (NCBI): domain Eukaryota; kingdom Metazoa; phylum Chordata; class Mammalia; order Diprotodontia; family Phalangeridae; genus Phalanger; species Phalanger gymnotis. The sequence continues at coordinate 11,090 of JAQQSZ010000118.1, read as the reverse complement.
TGTTAAGGTATATGTAGAACTTATATGAGATCACCTGCCTTTTTGGAGGCGGCAGGATGGAGGAGAGGATGGGTGAGAAAACTTGGAAGTCAAAAACTTCCTGAACTCAGAATTTGTAAGCTAAAAACAAAATAAACAATATATATCTAAAAAAAGAAAACAAATTAATTCCTTAAACAAAATAACATTTGGCAAAGAAAACAGCTCTAAAATTTTGAATTTTATTTTTCCAATGAAAAATTTAAAAATAATATTATTTTAATAAGCTTTTAGAGTGGAAGAAGGGATCATGTATTATTTTTTCTTGGTTTGTGCCTCAACCATTAATACAATCCCTTGCACAAAATAGCTCAATGTTTGTTAAGCATAACTTACATGCACATGTGTCCTCTGGCTTTTATACCACATCAATAGTTTAAAATTGTATGTTAATACAAAACACAGGACATATGAAAGAAATATAAAAATGAAAAAAAAACTGAGTTAGTTAAAGTTATTCACTTTTAAACATGGTTAATCAAATTCCTTAATTAAAATGTTTTCCTAATCATAGTTATAGTTCTTGTGATCGGACATCATTTGGTATTTTATAGCAACGAGTAAGATGTCTTAATTCATTTGTGCATATACATGTTTATATGTGTATATATGCGTATTTACAAGTACATATATGTTTATGTGTATGTGTACACACGCACATGGGTATTGGCACTAATTAAATAACAGACTTAGTCTGCAGATATCCTACCCACACTCTCACTCATTCATCCCACAACTTTGAAAAGCCATTCAAGTAGAATTTCTAGGGACAGTTCAACTACATTGGAATTTCATTCCTTAATATTTGATTACAATTTTTGTGAATTCAAAATATTCATATTCAAGTGAAACTGTGAAAGTGCTTCCATGTCATTTGTAGTCTATACATTTTACAACTTCTTTGAATTATGACAGATTTGTGATATTTCACTCTTTGGGCCATACTATTCATGGAAATGTCTGATTAACCTATTTTCACTCCAAATTGTATTGAATAATGTCAAATGCAGTCACAGATATTAATTCACAGTGATGTTTCAGTTGGAAAGCTTTATGGCCCCAGGATTGAAAATAAATGATACACCGATGACATTCTACACAACCACATCCATTAGTATGATCCCTCCAGATCTTTCCGCTTGCTAGAGTGACCTCAATACGATTGATTCTGAGGATCATCCTGTCTTCCCTAAGACTTATAGGCATTCTTTATAGTTTTGTAGCAGAAGGCAGCTGCACAAACATACCTGGCACTGTTTCCATATGAATATTCCACAGATGGGAGTATTAATCCTAAAGCCAGCACTGTCATCAGGGTTATTGATATGGAGCTATTAGTGTTATTGCTTGGTCAAGGGTATGCATGGTTTTATAGGCTTTGGGGCATAGTTCCAAATTGCTCTACAGAATATGCAACTTCACCAATAGTTCATTAGTGTTTAATTTTCCCATATCCCCTCCAACATCTGTTATTTCCCTTTTCTGTAATATTAGCCAATCTGACAACTCTGAGGTAGTATCTCAGAGCTGTTTTAATTTCCACTTCTCTCATCAAGTGATTTGGAGCATTTTTTCATATGACTACAGATAACTTTGATTACATTGTCTGAAAAATTCCTGTTCATATCCTTTGTCCATTTATCAGCTGGGGAATTTTTGTGTGCCTCCTTGACCAAGGTGTTGGTTCTTTTTTCATGATTTTCCTGTATCACTCTCATTTCTCTTCCCAATTTTCCTTCTATGTCTTTCACTTAATTATTAAAATCCTTTTTGAGCTCTTCAGTGGTCTAAAACCAATTCATATTTGTCTTTGAGGTTTTCAATACAGATATGTTGACTTTGGTATCTTCTGAGTATGTGTTTTGAACTTCCTCATCACCATAGTAATTTTCTATGGTCAGAATATATTTTTCTTTTGCTTACCCATTTTTCAGCCTATTTCTTGACATTTTACTTTTACTTTGTATTAATGTGTGATTCTGCTTCCCAAATTAATGGGGCACTGCCTCAACTTCAGGTCTTTTGTGCAGTTTTTTATGAAATAATTCTGGGGACTTGTATGTTTTTTGTTCTTCCAAGGAGGTATGATCTTGGAAGAAGTGTCTTTACTACTCTCCCATAGTGTACACTAATTTTTGAGTGACCACAAGCACACTTTTCCACCTTGGAATTGTGAATAGGTTCCATGCTCCCTTGCAGCAACAAGCTCCCCTGTGGTAGTGCTCCTCCTTGCACTGGAACTAAGATCCAGGACTTCAACCCATATCCAAGCATACACAATGCAACAGAGCTCTTCCTCTCATGCCAGCAAAGGAGCCCCTTTAAATATTCTTTTGACCCAGTGTCCCATCCCCTTTCATTTTGCGAGCTGAGAGGTCTGAAAAATGCCCGTGCTGGCAATGACTCAGTCTCCCCAAGGTTTATTCCAGGTTTTCTGTGGTTGGTCTGCACCAGCACAGCCTATTGGACTACATTCCTCTCTCACCCTGGTGCAACAGACCTTCTAAGCTGTCTTGGGTTGGAAGCTTCACCTTATCATTTTGTGGGTTCCATTTTGAGTCAATATTTAAAGGTATTTGGAGGGATTTAGGAGAGAGCTCAGGTGAGTCACTGTCTTTACTCTGCCATCTTGTATCCACCTCTCTCCTTTAAGACTAATCTCAAATGCAAAAGTGTCAGGCTTTTAAAATAGGACTTATGGGGGGCAGAGCGAAGATGGCTGAATAAAAGCAGGGATCTTCTTGAGCTCTCTCCCAGACCCCTCCAAACACCTGTTAAAATAATTATAAACAAATCTGAGAACTATAGAACCCACAAAATGACAGAATGAAAGAAACCTCCAGCCCAGGACAATCTGGAATGTCCATGAGAAAGGTCTATTACATCAGGCTGGGAGTAGAGTGCAGTCCAGCATGGCCCACACCAGCACAGACAGGGCTGGAACAGGTCTCATGGCATTGAATCACTGGCAGCTGTGGCAATTTCCAGACTTCTCAATCCACAAATGCCAAAGACAACATAGAATTCAGTCTTAAAATTCTATCAGACCTAAGTGAGGGAAGAACATTGTCTGCCCTAGGACAGCAGAGGTGGTGGCAGCAGCAGCAACAGCAGCTACTTCTGAAGCTCTAGGACAGCAGATGTGTGTGTGTGTGGGGGGGAGTAATCAAGCAGCTGATGAGAAGGGCATTTCAGGCATCTCTGTGCTGGTGCTGAGGCAGGATTCTTTTGTTTTTCCTTACATGGATATGGGTTGCAGTTCTCCCTGGCAGTTCTCAGTCCTGGGGCAAAGAAGAATGCTGTTGTGGCAGAGCTTGGGGGAGCTGTGGAGAGGGAATCCCCTTCAAAATTCCAAGGCAGAAAAGAGTGATTGAGGTGACTCACAGAACAGAGCACAGACCAAGGGAGGAGTAAACAACTGTCCATTAATTATAAAACCTTAGAAGAAATGAGAATTTAGCAGTGCCTAGAAGTGTCTCTGAAAACAGCTATGTGGAAGCCCAGAAGATTTCGACAGGACACCCAACACACTGGAAGCATAGCGCTACTTTGACAAAGTGCGCAAACGTCAAGTAATTGGCTGGGAAAAGGAGCAGGCAGGGTAAAAAACTCTGAAAGTAGAATCTTTCTTTGGTGACAAAGAAGATCAAAACATGCAACAAGAAGAGGAAAACAAAGTCAAAATTCCTACATCAAAAACCTACAAGAAAAATATGAATTGGTCAAAGGCCATGGAAGAGCTCAAAAAGGATTTTGAAAAATCAAGTAAGAAAATTCCAGGAAAATTTGGGAAGAGAAATGAGAGTGATGCAAGAAAATCATGAAAAAGGAGTCGACAGCTTGCTAAAGGAGACACATAAACAGACTGAAGAAAATAATACCTTAAAAATATACTAACACAAATGGCCAAAGAGGTCCTAAAAGCCAGTGAGGACAAGAATGTCTTAAAAAGCAGAATTGGCAAAAATGGAAAAGGAGGTCCAACAGCTCATTGAAGTGAATAATTCCTTAAAAATTAGAATGGAGTAAATAGAAGCTAATGAATTTATGAGAAATTAAGAAATTATGAATCAGAACCAAAAGAATAAAAAATAGAAGAAAAAGTGAAATATATCATTGGAAAAACAAGTTATGTGGAAAATAGATCTAGGAGAAATAATTTTAGAAATTATTTATTATGTTATTATTAATTATGTTATTATTATATTATATTTAGTATGTGAAAGGCAAGATCAAAAAAGAGCCTAGACATCATTTTTCAAGATATTTTCAAGGAACACTGCCTTGATATTCAAGAAAAAGAGGGTAAAGTAGAAATTGAAAGAACGCATCAATTGCCTCTTGAAAAGTATCTCAAAAGGAAAACTACTAGGAATATTGTAGCCAAAATTCCAGAGTTCCCAGGTCAAGGAGAAAATATTGCAAGCAGCCAGAAAGAAACAATTTGAGTACTGTGCAAAAACAATCAGGATAACACAAGGTCTAACAGCTTCTACCTCCAGAAGGCTTGGAATATGATATACTGAGGTCAAAGGAGCTAGGATCAAACCCAAGAATCACGTACCCAGCAAAACTGAACATAATGCTTCAGGGGAAAAATTGGACATTCAATGATATAGAGGACTTCCAAGCCTTCTTGATGAAAAGACCAGAGCTGAATTGAAAATCTGACTTTCAATTACATGAACCAAGAGACATATGAAAAGGTAACCAGAAAAGAGAAATCATAAGGGACTTATTAAAGTTGAACTGTTGAAATTCCTACATGGAAGATGATATTTGTAATTCACGAGATATTTCTCTTTATTTGGGTAGTTTGAGGGAATACACACACACACACACACACACACACACACACATATATATATATGTATATATACATATATATATATATATATATGTACAGAGAGAGAGAGAGAGAGAGAGAGAGAGAGAGAGAGAGAGAGAGACCACAGGGTGAGTTGAATATGAAAGGATATCTAAAAAATAAATATAAGGGGTGAGAGAGGAATATATTAGGAGAAGAAATAAGTGAGAGACGGAATGGGTTGAATTATCTCACACAAAAGAAGCCAGAAAAATCTTTTACAATGGAGACATGGGAGGAGGTGAAAAGGAATGAGTGAACCTTATTCTCCTCAGAGTTGCCTTAAGGAGGCAATAACATACACACTCAATTGGGTATCTTACTCTAGAGGACAATGGGGGAAGAGGGAAAATGGGGCGATGGAAGGGAGGGAAGATTGGGGTAGGGGGTAGTAAGAAGCAAATGATTTTGAAAAGGGAGAGAATTAGAGAAAAAATAGGATAACTGGGAAGAGGGATAAGATAGAGAGAAATATAGTTAGTCTTTCACAACTTGACAATTATTGAAGTGTTTTGCATACCTACCCATGGGTAACCTATATTGAATTGCTTGCCTTCTCAATGAGCGTGAGTGGGGAGGCAAGAAGGGAAAGAATTTGGAACTCAAAGTTGTAAAAATATGCTAAAATTGCTTTTCCAAATAAAATACATGGGCAATGTGGTAGAGAAATCTATATTGCCCTACAATAAAGTAAGGGGAAAGGGAATAAGGAGGAACATTGATAGAAAGGAGCCAGACTGGGTGAAAGGACAATCATAATCCATGCCATCTTGGGATGAGGAGAGGTGTCAATGGGGAGAAAATTTGGGAATCAAAATCTTGTGGAAATGAATGTTGAAAATTAAAAATTAATTAGTTTAAAAAATTAAATAAAACAGTACTTACATTATCAATGTGACTTGACAGGGAATGAGTTACTTACATCTTCATGAGAACCTTCATTAACACAATCTTTCATATATGTCTATAAAGTTTTGAAATAGAAATTTTGCTTAGTGTATACCACCTAATAAATCAAGTGAGATATTCTAGCATACTATAAATAGTCAGAAAGGAACACTAACCTTCTCCATGCACCTTCTACAAACCACTCACAATAACTAAAACCATTATTGTGACAGCAGTAATTTCTAGTAGTTCTCTTGACATAGGGAGAAATAGTCTGTACTCATGTTGAAGAAAAAAGACAAGTAAATGACATAACAAGGTATATCTTCAATGCTTTAAAATTGATTTATGCTCACAAGATTTATTAAATATACTTCTGAAAATATAACATTTCATAAACCAAAAATCAAAAGTTGTAAAACTTTTTATATTAATCATAATATGTTAAAAGCAATAGAAAAAATATTTAAAGTAACTAAATGGGCAATTATGTTACTTACAGTACAATTTTTTTTGATATTAATTATGATCATCATTTTTATTTTATTAATGCCGATTTTTGCATACCGGCTTTTCTTAAAGCAAAGCACATAGAGAGTACAATGAGATATCTATTCCAGAAAAGTAGAAAGTGAAAATATTGATTTTAATGATTAAATAGATTATAATGAGGATGAAGTTAGGAAATGCATGGATAAATTTGCACTTGCTCATTTCATTCTGAATAAATGTTATGAATAATTATGCCAAAAATAAAAAAATTCTCAGGCAATGTTTTGTAAAAATGGAGCCTTTAGAGAGAGACTGGAGTTCACCTATAAATGTTGCAAAGTGATGGGAATTGGAGATTATTATTAGGATAACTGTCCAAAGAGGAAGAAGAATACATCATGTCTACCAGAATAATCTCATTTGAGATGAATAAAAGAGCAGAAATAGAACACCTGAGTAGATGAATATAAATGCGTACTGTGAGAATTAGTGACAAAGACTGAGAAGGTTTCCAGGTAACTGAAGGTTGTCAAGTAGAAGGTGGAAGCTATTCCAAAGACAAAATAATGTTTAAGCCATGGAGAATGTAGAAATAAACCATAATATTTAAAATGAAAAAAGAAAAACATAACGTTCTTGATTATTTAGATGTGGTAAATGTGTTAAATTATTTGGTTGATATTGTTAAAAAGGAAGGTGTTACTGGGCATGAGGTTACAGCAAATGATTAGTAAACAAGGCTAAATATCAAAAAAGCATCAATATTATAATTTTAAACCAGAAAAATGAAGAATAGAAGCAGATACAAATACAACATAGAAATTGTGTTCTTACTTTTTTATTTTGAATATACATAGATATACATACATATATGTGTGCATATATATGTGTTTATAATATATATGTATATGCATGTATATACATATAAGTGAGTATATACGTATACCTATATATTATACATGTACAAATACATACATAAACCCAGACACACACATATCAACAGTTTGTTGCTAACATGAAGGGAAATTTCAGCCAACATACAGTTGGAAACAGTGGAGAAGAAATGGAGTGAACCACTTTCAGACATTTGGTGTATTCGCTGCATTTGCTCATCTGGGTTAGAACACTCACAACAGCAATTTTGAGAGCAAGGAATAGTTTACATGTCAGATTTTTGGGAAAAGGAAGAAATCACAACCAAACAAGAGATAGAGAGCATTTCCAATGCGCAGTGGATAATTTTGATTATGTCAAATTGAAAAGTTTATGTACAAACAAAGCTAATGCAACAAACATGGGGAGGGAAGCAGAAAAATGGAAAAGAATCTTTACAAACAGCATCTCTGATAAAGGCCTCATATCCAAAATATACAGGGAACTGAGCTAAATTTATAGGAATAAAAGTCATTACACAAATAAGAAATAGTCAAAGCATATGAATGGACAGTTTTCAGAGGAAGAAATTAGAGATATCTATAGTTATATGAAAAAAAATGCTCTAAATCACTGTTGATTGGTGAAATGCAAATCAACACAACTCTTAGAAACTACATCTCTCCTGTCAGATTGGCTAACATGACAAAACAGGAAAATGCTAACTTCTGGAGTTTCATTCCATTGGCTATAGTTCTTCTTTACAACTGGACTATTATGTAAATAAGTTCAATGGGAAGATATATGTAGAAACCATATTGCATCACATTCTATTTTGGGAAAGTTAGGGGAGAGGTGAGGGAGGAAAAGAAAATTTGGAACTCCAAAAACTTATGGAACTGAGTATTGTAAACTAAAAAAAAAAATTTTAAAAAACACTTGCAACATCAAGACTAGTTAGATAAAAATTATGAGGAAATTTAGAAGCTGCTAAATACAAAAAAATGAGAACTCCACAGGTTTCACCAGCAGGATAGCTCATTCATTTCTAAGACAGCACCATTTAATTTGAACAAAAGTAAAGTACATGCACAGCTCAGAGATCTGCAGGATTTTTGGCTCAGTAAGAAGGCAGATGAAATTCAGTTTTACACTGAAAGTAACAATCTATAGTGTTTTTATGATGCCCTAAATGCTTTTTATAGGTCGAAGACCAATGGTGGATCTTATCTACTCAGTCATGATGTAGCCACATTGACCAGTGAAAAGAACATGATCCTAGAGAGTTGGGATGAACACTTCCACAGTGTTCTCAGCAGACTGTAATTTATCTATGCTAAAGCCATTGACTGTTTACTTCAGATTGAAGTCAATCCATCCTTAGCTGAAATTCCAAATGAAGAAGTGGTTTTGAATGCCATTTAGGCTACTTTTATGTGGCAAAGCACCTGGTTCTATTCCACCTTAGATTTACAAAGTAGGGGACCCGTTGCTTATATAAAAACGTACTGAAGTTTTCTGGGTTATACAGCAAAAGGAGGATATCCCCCAGGAGTTCAAGGATGCCTTTGTTGTGGTAACAACAATGCTGCTTGCAGCTCCTCTAGAGATGTAAGTCCAATAACACCAGCAAACAGGAGGCCTGCTAGCACAAAAGATTTACTTTTCTAAGGAAAGCACCTTTAAGGGGTTTACAATCTCACTTTAATCACGCACAAATATACCATTCACTTAGTGTAGGCAAAAAGTCAGCACCCTGAACTTTAGAGAAAACACCAACAGAAATTACAAGCAGAAATTATATAAACAGAGAAAGTAACATAAATAACCAGACAGGGCTTCTGTCTGTCCACAGCAATATATGCATAATTACCAGAGAGGGATGCACTAACATCTGTGCTTTCAAAGTCAGCGGGGATGGGGCTCCTTAACAGCTATCCAGAGTCTCATCTGGCCAAGTCACAGGAACACACTTCCAATGAGTGAGCTCCCAAAGTAAAAAGCTAACATCAGAGTATATATGCACTTGTTCAGGGTCTGCCCACAGAGAGCATCACAACCATGTGACTCAAACTTATGTGACAGGCTTTCTTTTGCCTTTAAGCAGATCATCAAAGACTCTTGATTAGCTCAAAGAATCTTGGTTCAAATACAGACAAGTCTCAACAGAAGGCACTTGATTATCTTAGTGCTGAGAAGAACTAGAACTCCAAAGGAAAAAAAAAGAGTAAAACAAAAAGTCCCACTTTGCTTGTTATTACAATCATCTCTATAAAGGTAAAGGAAATAGATTATCCTATGACAGTTACTGTCCCTTAGTCATCGCTACAATCACTCTCCCTTAGTCATTACTGGCAAGATTCTTGGCAGAGTCCTCCTTAATAGGCGGATCCTTCACCTAGAAGATGGTGAAGAGAGCCAGTATGGCTTCAGAAAGGCCCGAGGAACAGCCAATATAGTGTTTGCTGCCCGACAACTCCAGTAGAAATGCCAGGAGCATAACAGAGGTTTATACACAATGTTTTCAGATCTGACCAAGGCCTTTTATTCTGTCAGTCATGAGGGTGTATGGAAAATTATGTCAAAAATTGGTTCTCTGGAGAAGTTCATCAGTATTGTATGTCAATTTAATGTTAACATGTCTGCCTGGATTCTGGATAATAGCCAATGGTGTTTTCCCACTCACTAGTGTATTGAAATATTGTTTTGTGCTTACACCCATGCTTTTTAGCATGATTTTTTCAGTCATACCAAAAGCATTCAATGAGGACAAACAGGGTATCAAGGTCATTTGTGGCACTGATGGTAAATTCTTAAACTTGAAAAGGCTACAAGCCAAGACCAAAATCAAGGCAGTGTTGTGCATGATTTTCTATTTACAGATTATTGTGCACTCAATGCAGCCTCTGAAGCTGAAATGCAACAAAGTATGGATCAATTCTATGCTGTTTGTGCTAATTTTGGCCTAAAAATTAAAACCAAGAAAACATAGGTGCTCCACCAGCCACCAGTACACCATCCATTCATGGGAACCACTGGTTACAGCAAATGGTGAAGTTCTAAATGCTCTGGATAAGTTCACTTACTTTGGTAGTACACTGTCCAGAGATATATACATTTGTAATGAGGTTGATCCATGCATCACAAGAGCTAGCTCAGTGATTGGGAAGCTCCAAAGGCAAGTGTATGAGAGAAGCGGTATTAAACTGCCTACCAAACTCAAGCTCTACGGAGCCATCATATTGATGTCATTGTGGTACACCTGTGAATCACAGACCAGCACCATGCCAGGAAACTAAATTGCTTCCATTTTAATTGTGTTAGGAGGATTCTGAAGATCACCTGGCAGGACAAGATTACCAGACATTGAGGTCTTTTCTTGAACTAAACTACCAAGCATTCAAACATTAATTCAGAGAGTGCAACTCAGATAGGCTGTTGTGTTGTTAAGCAAAATTGTCTCATTAGCATGGCTTTTGTTTCTTTTGAGTGGAAGTACTTTTAGCTGTTAAGTGCTAAGCCCCAGGCCCAGGGCCCTGTCAGGTGTGAAACCTGTGTGGATGTGGATTGGTGACTTAGGAGGTGCCAGCTCGGGAACCAATGGTCTCTGGTCATTGAGGCAGGGCTTGAGAACGCCGGAAGCTCAGCTGGGAGGAGGGGTGAGCCAGGAGACAACTTCGGCGGCGGCGGCGAAAGGTGTGGAAGCCAGAAGCTGCAGAAGCCAGAAGCTGTGGAGGCAGGAAGCTGCGGAAGCAGGGCTTACCCGAGTGCGAGCAGGAACGTGAGGCCAGTGAACATGATTTGGCTAAATACTCTCTTGCTTTTCTTTGGCCTCCTAGTTGCCCTTGTGAAATGGGCTTTCTGGGCCTGGAGTCTTTTTGTCAAGATGTTGGAATGGGGAGGCTGGTTCAAGTTTTTGCTGCGGTGGGGC
>JAQQSZ010000117.1:16636-32894 GCA_028646595.1 Phalanger gymnotis | reverse complement strand
CTCCCTGAACCTAGATGTGGGTAACTATGAATCTGTATTTGGTCTGTCTGTCGATGTTTGTAATATGTTTAAGACTCTCACTCCTGCTGGTGTGCTTATGTGGAGACTCTGGCAGCTGTAGCTAAAAGCCCTCCAGCTTGTAACCCTGATGCTGGGACTTTGTTAAACTCTGGTAACTATGTATTGGGATTTGAATCAGACAAGGTCTGTCTGTCCATGTTTGTACTTTGTTTGTATTTTGCTCTGAAGCTCAGGGTGCTGGTTTTTTTTCCCCTGAACTAAGTGAATGATATTTGTATGCTGAATTAAAGTAAGCTTGTCAACCCCTTAACGTTGCTTTCCTTACTAAAGCAGATCAAAAGAACCTGTGCTTTTGCAGTGTGTTGGCAGCTTTCTTGTTGTTAGGCTTGTTGTTGGTGGATCTTACACCCCCATAACAGCTGCTAGCCGGATTGTTGAAACAAAAACCTTAGAAAATATTATGCTAAAGTAACTGAGAAGATATAGTACTGTGTTTTCAGTAGTATAAGGAAAGAATCATAACTTAAAAAAAATTAGAGACAAATGAAAGAAAACAAAAACATAGCTCTCATAACCTTAAATGTGAATGGATTAAACATTCTAATAAAATGATAAAGATTGTTAGATTGGATAAGAAAGCAAAACCCTATAATCTGTTCCTCATGAGAAACACATTAAAAAAGAAATATTCAAAATAAAACTGAGAGGATGTGAAAAACTTTCTGTTTCTCAAGTGAATTTAAAGAAGCAGGGGTTGCAATCTTGTATCTCACAAAGCAAAAACAATCGAAAAGTTAAAAAAATAAACAAAGAAACTATATAATGCTGAAAGGAACCATAGACCACAAATCAATATCAGCAATAAACTTAATGCTCTAAATGTCTTAGCACCCAAATTCATAAGGGAAACATTAATTGAGCCACAAGAAGACATAGACAGTAAAACAATAGTGACAGGAGACTTCAGTGTCTCTCTTTCAGTTGTGGATAAGTCTAACCGAAAAACAAGGAAAAGGGAAAATATAAAGCAAAAAAAATTGCTGAAGAAACTAAAGCTAAAAGATTTATAGCATCTTCTAAATAAGCCTGAAATAGGCAGTAGATATTTTTTAGTACTGCGTGCAACCTTTCCAAAAACTGACCATGTTTTAGGGAACAAAGATATTGAAAACAAGTGTAAAAAGACTGAAATAGTTAATACGGTTTTTATAGACCATAATACAATAAAAAATAATCATTGGTTCAAGAACCACAAATAAAACATGTAGGCCCAAATGGAGATGTAATTAAATCCTAAATAATGAGTGACTCAGAGCATTGAATCATAGAAAGAGTGAATAATTATGTGAAAGAAAATCATAATGATGTAATTACATGTCAAAATTTCTGGCATGCAGCTAAAACAGTCCTCTAGAAAAAACATATCCTACAAACATACTTTAACAAAATGGGGGAAAAAGAGATCATTAACAAACTAAACATTCATTTAAAAATTAGAAAAGCAACAGATAAATAAACCTAAAATAAGTACAAAGAGATATTAAAAATCAAAGGAAAAACAAACCAGAAACAAAAAAAAAACATAGAAATGATAAAACTAAAAGCTGGTTCTTCGAAAAGATTAATAAATTCAATAAACTTTTAGCTAATCTGATTAAAAAGAAGGCATTTTACAGTGTTTAGTTATTTTTTTTTTGGCCTTGCTTACTTCATTCTGCCTCAGTTCATGGAAACCTTTTCATGCTTCTCCATATTCATCACAAGCATCATTTCTTACAGCACTTCTTACAGCATTTCTTACATTCCTTTGTACTCATGTACCACGTTTTGTTTAATCATTGTCCTATAATATGTTTGGCTATTCACCAATTGATAGCTGCTTTTTTATGTTTGTACATATGAGGACTTTCTTCTTATCTTTTTTTGTTTTGGCAGGGCAATTGGGGTTAAGTGACCTGCCCGAGGTCACACAATTAGTGCATATGTCAAGTGTCTGAGGCTGGATTTGAACTCAGGTCCTCTTGACTCCAGGGCCGGTGCTCTACTCACTGAGCCACCTAGCTGCCCCTTTTCTTCTTATTCTTATTGAAAACTTCTTTGGAGTCTAAGCCTACCAATGGAGTTTCTTGTTCAAGAGATAATGGACATTTTAGTCACTTTATTTGAATAATTCCAAATTGCTTTCCAAAATTACACAATTTCACAGTTCCACTGACAATGTATTAATGCCCCCATTTTTCCACAACCTTGACTACTGCTGATTTTTGTCAGATTGCCAATTTTAATGATGTGAGTTAAAGCCTCAGAGTTATTTATGTTCTGTTGGAAATATAAACCATATATGTGTGTGTTTGTAGGTATATAAATATATGTATATATATATATGTGCATGTATGTATACATACATATATATATATGTTGTGTATATTCCCAATAGAATATAAGCTCATAGAAAAGACATTTATATTTGCCTTTGCATCTCCAGCATTTAACTTAGTCCTTTATATGTCATAGATACTTAATAACATCTTTTTGAACAGATGAATGAATGCCCATGGCCATCTAGGCTAAATGGAACACTTCACTTTTCTTGTTTTGTGCAAGAAGAATGACCAGGACAGACAAGAGAATGTGCACACACTTCAGTTCAATGAACCCCTTTCTCAAGTGTGTGATTGAGTTGTCTATTGAGTACTAGACAAGGGGATGACATAAATTGAAAAGTGAACATGTATTTCACATGGGGGTGAGTAGGTATTTGTCCAAATGGGTGTGTAATGATGTGTAGGGTGTCTAGGAAGAGTTATGTAATTGTGGCATGACAATCCATTATTTTTTTTCTTTTCTCAAGACTATGTTGAATAGGGAACATCTACTTACCCTGGCAGCAAGCTTCAAGAGGGCCAATTTGCTGTGAAGGCTGAGAAGGCATTGAGAGAACAGGGCTTGCTTTGCTCATGGATGGTGCTTCTTTTCTTTTAAAGCACACTTATTTTTCAGATCCTGCTATTGGCTTATCTTCCACATCCTGTTTATGTGCAAACAAAAAAAAATGTACATAGAGCTAAACTCTGTTTCGAGTATGCATCTATTAGGTTCACTGCTAAAAACTGTCATTCATCTAAGAATGATAGAAAAGGGCGATAATGCCGTAGAATTATGAGTAAGCCAACAAGTCAAGTCAACAAATATTTAGTAATCATCAATGATGTTCCAGACACTGTGCTACGCCCTGGGAATGTAAAAAGGCAGAAAAAATCCAGCCTCTTCTCTCTAGGAGCTCACAGTTAATGGTGATTAGTCTGCTTAAAGAGAAACTCCAAACTGAGTTTGGTAATAGAAAAGTTCCTGAAATGTAAGTATTCACTTTAAAATCCTTTTAAAATAAAAGAATCCCAAGTATATTTCCCCACCCCCTTTCTCAGGAAGCAAAATTGGGCAGAATAATACTGCTCTCTCTTCAAAAACTCTTTTAAAAGGATTATGATTATTGTTTCATAGGCAGACTGAGGATAGGCTCTATGGATCATCAAAAATCCATTATTATTGCTGAGATGCATACAGATGAGATCGGCATGCTCCCATTACATATCACTTCTGCAGCATCAACCCTAGGTTCTACCACTAAAATAAGAGATTCAGATTAAATGGGAAGATCTTCAAGTTCAGAGAGGAAAAGAGGCACCCAAGTATTATGGTTAAGTTCAGGGGTGGGAAACCGCAGCGTTGAGGCCAATGTGGCCTTCATAGGATTTCATAGAACAAATCCCCTTAATAAAAGGATTTGTTCTGTAAACTTGGTCAAAAAGCCACACTCAAGGACCTAGAAGGTCCTTTAGGGAAAGGAGTCACTGTTGTCCCAAGAGATCTGGGCCATAATCCTCATCCTGTTCACAGCTATCATTTAACAAGTCTTTAATCACTCTGGACCACAGTATATTGATTTATAAATTGAGAGGATTAAATTAGCATATCTTTAAGATTCCTGATACCACTGAAAATAAAATAAGATAAAATAAAAGCACAAAAGTATTCCCTCTGCTACCACGATGTACTGTCACTGGGTCTATAGTCAAAATAGGAAGTAGATTGTATGGAATCTAGATTAACCAACTTCTGTATTTTATATGCATATGTACATATGCATGTGCTTATGGTATACATATGTGTGTTGTACGTAGTGTATGTGGTGCTGTTTTTGTCATTGTTCAGTGGCTTCTGACTCTTCATGACCGCATTTGGGGTTTTCTTGGTCAAGATACTGGAGTAGTTTACCATTTCCTTCTCTACCTCATTTTATAGATGAGGAAACTGAAGCAAACAGGGTTGTGACTTGCCCAGGGTCACATAGCTAGTGAATGTCTGAGGAAGATTAGAACTCAGGTCTTCCTGACTCCAGGCCCAGCACTCTATCCACATATAATACATGAGTATATGTTTGTATAAGTGGATAGAGGTGGCCTCAGAATCAGGAAGACTTGGGTGCAAAGTATCACCTCTGACATTGCCTGTGTGACTCTGGCCAAGTCTCTTATCTTCTGAATGTCCCCATACAACTCTTTAAGACAGTAAGTCAATCTGTATTGGTAAAGAGAATTCAGAGCTCCCTATACCAATGAAATCATTGATCTTTCCCAGACAGATAGATATGTAGATAAATTTTTTAATGGCTAACAGTTAACTTAAATATCACCATAACTTTAAGTGTGATGAATTTTTAATGAACATTAAGGTATGCATCATTTCATCAGTTGGATAGTCTCACTACCAACACAGATCATGACTCCTTCAAGAATTAATAGATAGGTTACATGGATTGCTGTAATCTGCCTAATGCTGCTTCATCCTACCACTCCCCTCCCCTCCCAAAAAGCAGCCTTCTGATGATGAGGCTCTTCAGACTAAACTGTAATGGTCCTTGGATGATAGACTGACAATTTGTTTCCAAACCCATATTCAAAGCTGCCCTGACTGTTAGAATCTGCCAGAGCTTATTCTTTCTGAATGGGTAGCAAATAATAATAAATATAATAATGCTAAATATAGCACCTTAAGGTATATAATATATATTATAATATGCATGTAATATATAGAATTATAATATATAAAACATTGCACTTTAACGTTTGCAATACAATCATAATATATAATATATATAACATAGCACCTTAAGGTTTATTATATGTATTGTAATGTATAATATATACAATTATAATATATAATATAGCACTTTAAGGTTTATAAAGCACTTTACAATTTGATTTTCCTACAACAACTGTGAGGTAGGTGCAATTATCTCCATTTTGCAAATGAGGAAACCAAGGGAAAAAATTAAGCAACTTTTCCAGGGTCACACAGCTAGTATGGAACTGAGGCTAGATTTGAACTCAGATCTTTCTTATTCCACTATCCATGGTACCATCTAGCAGCCTATTTGTCATGTGGCATTGGATTAAATATTTTTTAGTAATTTTTTTCAAGTTATATGTAAAGACAATTTTTAGCATTCGTTCTTAAGTTCCATGAGTTCTATATTTGCTCTCTCTCTCTCCCTCCCTCACCTCAACCCTCCCTGAAACAGTAAACAATTTGATATTCATATGCATATTCTTATGCATATTCAATGATGCAAAATATCTTACCATATTAGTCATGATGTGAAAGAAGACACAGACCCGAAGGGAAAAATAAACACTCACGAAAATACAGAAAGTGCAAAATAGTATGCTTTGATCTGTATTCAGACTTTATCAGTTCTTTCTCTGGTGGTGGATAGCATTTTTTCATCAGGAGTCCTTCGGAATTATCTTGCATTATTATATCGCTGAGAAGAGCTAAGTCATTTGCACCTGATCATTATATAATATTGCTGATACTGTATACACTGTGCTCCTGGTTCTGTTGTATCTGCTCCTAGTTTTGTTATATCAGTACCTATAAGTCTTTACAGGTTTTTCTGAAATCTGCCTGCTCATCATTTCTTATAGCCCAGTAATATTCCATCATAATCATATACAACAATTGGTTCAGTCATTCCCCAGTTGACGGGCATCCCCTCAAGTTGCAATACTTTTCTGCCACAAAAAGAGCTGCTATAAATATTTTTGCACGTGTAGGTCCTTACACACCCGCCGCCTTTCTATCTCTTTGGGAAAGAAATCTAGTAGTGGTATTTCTGGGTCAAAGGGTATGCACAGTTTTATAGCCCTTTGGGCATAGTTATACATTGCTCTCCAGAAGAGTTGAATCAGTTCACAATTCCAACAACAATGCATTAATGTCCCACTTTTTCCACATCTCCTCCAATATTTATTATCTTCCTTTTCTGTCATATTAGCCAGTCTGATAGGTGTGAAGTGGTACCTTAGAGGTGTTTTAACTTGCATTTCTCTAATCAATAGTGATTTGGAGCATTTTTTCAGATGATTTTAGATAGCTTTGATTTCTTCATCTGAAAATCACCTGTTCATATGCTTTTATCTGTTGGGGAATGACTTGTATTTTTATAAATTCGATCAATTTTCTATATATATATATATATATGAGTAATAAGCCTTTGTCAGAGATACTTGCTGTTAAAATTTTCTCAGCTTTCAGCTTTACTTCTAATCTTGGTAGCATTGGTTGACTAAATCTTTAAAGGAGGCCAGATTAAAGTACTGAAACATACAAAATAAGTGGCTATAATAGCTATGAGTTTCTTTCTTTACTAACTCTTAGCTATTCTTAGGCAGCTAGGTGGCATAATGGAGAGAGAGCCAATCCTGTAGTCAGGAGGACTTGAATTCAAATCTAGCCTCAGACACTTTCTAGCTGTGTGACCCTGAGCAAATCCCTTAGGCCGGTTTGCCTCAGCTCCTCATCTGTAAAATGAGCTGAAGAAAGAAATGGCAAACCATTCCAGTATCTTTGGAAAGAAAACCCCAAATGGGGTCACAGAGTGTCAGACATGACTGAAGCAACTCAACAACAAAGCCTATTCTTAATCCCTTTCTTTTCCCTCCTTTAAAGTCTACAGATGGTGTGCAAAACAGTTTTATTAAAAGGTCTGACATTTTGCTTGAACTCATTCTAGGAACCTCTGGCTTTTTCACAGTTTCGGAAATCACTTCCAGAAAATGCCTCTCCAACTTCCTCCCATCATGAAGGAAATATTCTTCTTCTGGAGTGAGCCCTCCTCCAAAAATCGAGTGCATCTGGACTCAGCACACACACACACACACACACACACACACACATTTAATTTCTAACGATGGCTTTTAGTTGACATAGAAGAGCTTGCATTTAGTTTGCGCTCCCAGAATCTAAGTCTAACAATGTAACAGAACAGATTCTGCAAATTACAGGACTGAATGTTTAATAGAACGAAACAAATTCTGAATAGAGTTTTCATTTGTTTTCTCACACTTCAGGAGGGTGTAAGATGCGTATTTGCCAGAGTACAGATGGAAGAAATCCTCCATTCACACCTACCTGCTCCTGGAGTTTTAGCTGAAATCAGATTTATAACCAGTTGAGATATGAAAAAACTAAAGCACAGGAAACTATCATAGTAAGATTATGTTAGTGGCCTTAGGACAGTTGAGGGACTGTCTTAGTGAGGTCCGGGAAATCAAAGAACAGTACCAACAATCACATTCAGCTGATCTGATTACATAATAATAATATATATTATAAATATTACATATTATAAATAATTAGATTATATAACACATCATTCTATAGCCTAATTATATTAATTAGATTATATAATTTATTAGATTATATATGTTCATTATACAATCCAATTAATAATATTATGCATTGTATTATTAATGAGATTACATAATACATTATTATATAATCCAATTATATCAATTATAGTATATATAATCTAAAGATATTATACAAAACAACTTAGTGGACATACTAATACAGGAAGAATACAAGAAGACATCTGTGTTCTATTTCACTGACACCTGTTGAGTCCCTGTCTGCCTGAGTCAGGGAAATAAAGTTGGTCATAAAACCGCTCCTAGAAAGTTAGCTCTATCCAGACATAGCCTAACCACTGGATGGCCTACACATGTTAAGGGCTGTAATACACAAAAGGAGCTGGTATCCATTACATGTTTGCCAACTCCATGTGAGAAGATTTCGGAATCAGAATTTATTTGTAAATATTTAACAATGAGCTCTCCAGAAAAAAAAAAATTGTACATAAAATGCACTTTGAAGTTTAATCCGCATTATTTACATTTTCTCTATCACTTTCTTAAGACTGGACAATCAACAAAATAATAAATCAAGCCCCAATTTATAGGTTTGCTATTTTCTAAGGTGCAAAAGACTCACACTGAAAATCTTACAATCATCTTTCTTGAGATATTTCAAGCTGGTTCCAGCATAGCCTTGATTTGAATACATTAGTCAGGAATAGGTCAGATAAGGCTAAACACCCAATATTGGTAGGATTCCTCTGGAGTCAAGGGATATACTTATGACTAGTCACTCTGCTTGTCCCTCCTTTTTCCCTGTGGATGAAAAATCTTGGTTCAAACAGGCTTTATCAAAGATTAAAACAACAAAACAAGAAAAATAATAAAAATCATAACACCTATGGGCCAGGCATGGTGCCAAACACTTAATAATATTGTCTCATTTGATCCTCACAACAACTCTGGTATATAGACCTATTGTTATCCTCATTTTACAGACGAGGAAAGTGAGGTAAACAGTTCTTAAGTGATTTACCTTGAGCCATATATCTAGTAAGTATCTGAGGCTGGATTTGAACTCAAGTTTTCTTGATGCTGCAGTTGGTGCAGCTGTTTAGTGCCAGGCCTGGAGTCAGAAAATTAATCTTCCTGAATTCAAATCTAGTCTCAGACACTTATTAGCTCTGTGACCCTGGGCAAGTCACTTATCTCTGTTGGCCTCAGTTTCCTCATTGTAAAACGAGCTGGAGTAGGAAATACCACTCTAGTATCTTTACCAAGAAAACGCCAAATGGCATCATGGAGAATTGGACTCAACTAAGCTATAACGATAACAACTTCTTGACTTTAGACCTGGCACTCTATCCACTATGCCGCCTAGTTAACTCTTAAAATAACGAGTTAAAATTTACATATCCCATTCTCCCACTATGGAATAAAACATTTGATGGTAAAGTGCCACTTCATTGTCAGTCACTTGTCAAACTGGTGAGCAAAAGTATCTCATTAACATCACCTGAAAGAATACCTAAAAGAAAACCCCGACTTCTAGCAATGTGCAAGAAAAACGATCCGTATCTTCAATGCAGTTTGTAATGAAAGATTCTATATACAAGTAGAAAAGTACAACGATGACTCTGTAGAGATACAGCAAATATAATACAGTCCCCAGCATAGCTCCTGAATTTGCCGTTATCTTTCCACCATCTCCACTAGGGAACTGGACTGTTATGGCTCTAGGTGCACTGTTAGAATCAATGCTTAATAGATTTCTTTTCGTGGAAAGAAACAGGAAGCATAGATGTTAATTAACACAGCTACGTCATCTCAGATATCCAGACAGTGTAGAAGAAGTAAACAGAGTGATTTTAATAAGCTGTCCCGGTGACAATTACCCAATTTTGATGTTTCCTGAAAACTGACATGCCACATATTAGCACAATTCCATATTTATGACTAATGACTGTGAATAATGAATTGATGGGATGAGAAGCTGTTTACTTGTAAGATACTGGTGGAAATAAAAACCCCCTCCAAAATAGTCACGTCCAGGATGAGGTTAGCACCCTCTAGCATAGTTCATTGAGTTCATCCTGTCTTTCTTAATCATTTTATATCTTGGAAAAATCTGTGACATCTCTCATCCAATTTGACCTTAGAGAACCGAAAAGAATGAACAATTATTTCCAAAATATAATCCGTTAGTTTAATTCGGAGTAAGAACTTTCTCTTTCATGGGAGTTGATTTTAATTGATACTTTTTTCTTATTATCATCTTATAACATTTCTAGAACATTCACAACGTGCCAGACCCCAAAGTAAAGAACAGGGGAGAAGGAGATAGGAAGGGAAGAGGAAAAGAATAAGTATTTATATAGCACCAATATTTGCCAGATATGGCGCTAAGTGCTTTTTCCAAATATTATCGAATTTGATTTGAGAGATAGGTTAATGATATAAAGGACATTTCAAACATGCTACCAAAATAAATAAAGAAGGGTCATCTTTAGGACAAATTAGCACAACAGTGAGCAAAGCTGGCCCACAGTACCACCTCCTCTCTGAACACAGATAGCTCTTACTGTTTATATTACTCATTTGATGTTAATGTAGATTTCCTAGTATTATTTAGGACCTATTCGTGCATGTTTCTTCTCTCCCCATCTAGATTGTAAGTGTCTTGAGGTCAAGAACTATATCTTATACTCTTTATATCCCCCACAGTGTTGAGTACATAATAGTCACACGCAAAGTGTTCATTTATTAGTAAATTACCTTTTCCATTAACATTAAAAATTATTTTTAAATGACATAACAACATTAGGGAATAGGTTCAAAAAGCCGTCCACAATACCCATAGATTTTATGTAATTTCAAATTTTATAAATAATCCATAAATGTATGGTTGATGCTATTTGATGTGGTTCCAAGTTAAAAAGTATACTCTCATGGATGGCACTGAGAGGAAAGTAAAGATGTTCTTAAAAATTAATATGAGGAAAATATAAATTAACATTAGTAAGAAACACAAATGATACATTTAATTTCTTAGACTTTTATCAATTATTAAGATAGTTTTCCCACTATAGAATATTTTTTGTCACATCCATACAGTGGAAAATGAATGTTGAGACTTTTCTTTTTTTAAATTTAATATTTTATTTTCCCCCAATTACATGTAAAAACAATTTCAACATTCACTTTTTAAATTGGAATTCCAAATTCTCTCCTTCCCTCCCCTCGCATTGAGAAGGCAAGCAATTTGATATAGGTTATGCATGTGTAATAATGCAAAACATATTTCCATGTTAGTCATGCTATGAAATAAAACACAGACAAAAAAACCCAGAAAAATAAAGAAAAATTATGCTTTGATCTGCATCCAGACACCATCAGCTCTTTCTCTGAAGATGAATAGCACTTTTTCATCATAAGTCCTTCAAAATTGTCTTGGGTCACTGTATTGCCGATAATAGTTAAGTCATTCACAGTTGATCATCATAAAGTATTGTTGTTTCTGTATACAATGTCATGCTGGTTCTGCTTACTTCACTTTGCCTCAGTTCATGTAAGTCTTTCCAGGTTTTTCTGAGAACATCCTGCTCATCATTTCTTATAGTTCAATAGTATTCCATCACAATCATGTAGGAGAAAGCATTCTGCTATTCCCCAATTGATGGATATCCCTTCAATTTCTAATTCTTTGTTACCACTAAAAGAGCTGCTATACATATGTGTGTACAAATAGATATTTTTTTTCTTTTTGTTTTTTATTGCTTTGGAATATAGACCTAGTAGTTGTATTGCTTTAGTCAAAGGGTATGCATGTTTTATACCCCCGTGGGCATAGTTCCAAGTTGTTCTATAGAATGGTTAAATCAGTTCCCAACTTCACCAACACTGCCTTAGTGTCTCTGTTTTCCCACATCCTATCCAACATTTGTAATTTTCCTTTTTTGTCATATAAGCCAATCTGATAGGTGAGAGGTATTGTTTTAATTTGCATTTCTCTAATCAGTAATGATTTAGAGTATTTTTTTCAGATGACTATAGATAGCTTTGATGACCTCATTGAAAACTGCCTCTCCATATCCTTTGACCATTTATTTATAGAGCTTGGAAACAAATCAATGATGGGAGTGGCTTAATGGGATAATCTCCATGCTGGGAAAACTAATGAACAAGCCAATGAGCTACAGATCTTCCATGGGTTGCTCTGAGGTTTCTTTTATGAATAGTTCCATTCTAAAATCAGTGCTCTGTTAATGAGAAAAGGGAGAATGATGTCACTTAAAAGGACAATCAGGTTCATAGATCTAGATATGGAAGAGACTACCAGGGGCAACTAATCAACCCTCCTCAATTAGACAAGAGGAAACTCAGGCCCAGAGATGTAGAATGACTTGCCCACAGTCACCCAGACATTCTATATGAGAGGCTGAATTTGAACACAAGTCCTCAAATTCAAGAGTTAGCACCCTTTCCATTGCCCCATACAGCCTCCCAAGGATATAACTGCCCTGTTCACAGTTCTGCTCTCTTAGGAACTGCTATAAGGCCTTAACAGGAAATCCTTTGCTTTCATTCCATTTTGTAAACCAGGGCTTTAAAAGACATTAACACGGGAAAAGAACACCCAAGGCCTTTCTTTTTAACTCTGAAAGCTGAAATTATTGAGTTAGTTGTGAATAAAACTTAATTGTAGCTAAGATTCAATAATAAATCAGTTGGAGAGGTGAGTTGGATTTCAAGTTATGTTATAAAATATCAATATCATGCTTTCATCACTGAGAAAAAGCTTTATTTATCTATTTATCTATTTTAGCATGATAGCCTCAAAAATTTGACCTGTTTAGAAATCCTTTCCTCCAAAGTCTTAACTCTTTTGGAAGGGAGAGATCATGCAATGTAAAGATACTTATGAACATGCTTCATTTAAAAAAGAGGGATGGAAAGAAGAGATAATGGAGAAGATCGTTCCTACCTTCACTGTGCTTCCTCAGTCTAGGTAGCTAGGTCACACAGTAGATAGAATTCTACATCAGGTACATGGCACAGTGGATAGTCCTGGGCCTGGAGTCAGGAAAATCTTAGATCAAATCTAGCCATGGATCCTTACTAGATGTGTGACTGTGAGCAAGTCACTTAATGTCTATTTGCCTCTGTTTCTTCATCTGCACATTAGGGACAATGATAGCCCTTCCCTCTTAGCATTGTTGTGAGGACCAAATGAGGTAAAAAGGGAAAAGCACTTAGCAGAGTGCCTAGCACATAGTAAGTGCTATACAGATATTTATTATTATTATTATTATGGACCTATGGTCAAAAAATTCAAATCTGATCCCAGGCTCTCCTTAACTGTGTTGACCTAGGCAAGTTACTTAACCCCAATCTGGTTTAGTTTCTGGTTTAGTTTGCTCATTGGTATTATGTAGATAATAGTAGCACCTATCTCTTAGGGTTGTCGTAAGTATAAAATTAGAAAATATGCATAAAGTGCTTTGCAAATCTTAAAGTAGGACATAAATTCTAGCTATTATTAAGCCTGGAACATTGAAATTAGAATTTTGGAAAGTTGGAATATACCCAATACTTGAGATCATAGGTCATTATTCAAACGTCTTTTTGATTGAATGCAATTAGTTAATATAACAATATACCTTTATCTACTGAAAAATAAGTATAACATGATTATTTGTTCTTCCTTGTGTTTAAATTCTTAAGTCTAGTTTCTGTACCACAAAGGTTCTCAGCAAGTACCGAATGCTGGCAATCATTTAGTCTATGGCAACTCCTTTATGATGTTGTTTATATTAAATCGACTAAAATCAATATAAAAAGCTCACTCTATTATGTGAAAGGAGTTCCAAGACAGTGTTGAACCAATTAACTTTCTGACACCTGCAACTGACATTTTAAACAATCATGAAAAATAGTAGTTAGTGATGGTTTTGCAAAGCCAGTTTGATTACAAAGCCTCTTATATTCTTTCCAGAAATGTATAGCATAGGAATTAAATTGCTACAGATTTCTCCTCCCATATTTTTACTGTAAGAATCAATTATGGCTATAGTACACAATGTTTATTAAATATTCTCATATTTCATGTGAAAGGTACTATGCCATAATGGATTCAGTGCTGGACTTGAAGTAAAAAAGACCTAGGGTCAAATCCCACAATCTTGATCTACATCAGGGGTGAGGAACCTGCGGCCTCAAGGCTACATGTGGGCCTCTAGGTCCTCAAGTGTGGCCCTTTGACTGAATCCAAACTTCACAGAACAAATCCTCTTAATAAAAGGATTTGTTCTATAAAACTTGAACTGCACTTGAGGGCCTAGAAGGCTACATGTAGCCTTAAGGCCTCAAGTTCCCTACCCCTAAATATGTGACATGTCACCTCCCCAAGCATCCATGGTGACAATAACATGTGGCACCAACCATACTTTGTCATTATGAGGTTGAAGTAAGAGAATATATGTAAAACATTTTGCAAAATTAAAGTACTATATAAATATTGGTTGTCATACAAATCTGCTTCAAGTTTCAATTTAACAAGCAGTGTGACATAGTGGATAAAGAGCTGACTATAGAGCCAAGAATATGTGGGTTCGAGTATTGTCTTTGACCAGGCCTGCACATCTTGCAGCCTGCAGGTCCCTTATAGCCCACAAGTGGCTTATACCCTACAGGCCTCTTGAGGCATGCTGACGGATTTTCTCTCTATAAAAGGCTGTTTTTCTCTACAGTTTTTGCAGGCTTCCTGAAATCCTTTGGCGGGCAGCAAGTGGCAGGACCCACAGGCCAAAAGTTGCACAGGCCTGCCTTTGACACACACTGACTCTGTGACATTTAGCAAGTTACTTAGATTCTCAGTGTTATGGGCAACTCTCTGAGACTCCAGTTTGCAGAGAAAGTAGCGATCTGCACTAAAAGGTGCTTCCTCATCCTTCTATTTCCTTTAGAAATGAAATTATAGGCCAAGTCTCTACCCTGGACATGATTCATTATGTGGCTATGTTTATCAGTATAAAGACTGACTATATAAACATCTTTAGCCTGAGGCTGCCTTTTAAATGGTGAGATTCTGAGCTATTTATTTTTCTTGTGGTATACTATGTCTTTTATTTTGTTTTTTTTTTTAATTTTATCATTTTTATTTAATATTTTAGTTTTCAACATTGGTTTCCACGAGATTTTGAGTTACAAATTTTCTCCCCATTTCTACCCCCACCCACTCAAAGATGGCATATATTCTGATTGCTCTGTTCCCCAGTCAGCCCTCTCTTCTGTCACCCCATTCCCCCCCCATCTCCTTTTCCCTTACTTTCTTGTAGGGCAAAATAGATTTCTATTCCCCATTCCCTATATATCTTATTCCCCAGCTGCATGCATAAAGCAACTTCTTTTAAGCATCTGCTTTTAAAACTTTGAGTTCCAAATTCTCTCCCCTCTTCCCTTCCCACCCACCTTCCCCAGGAAGGCAAGCAATTCAACATAGATCACACATGTATCATTATGTAAAACACTTCCACAATTCTCATGTTGTAAAAAGCTAACTATATTTCCTTCCATCCTATCCTGTCGCCCTTTAATCAATTTTCTCCCTTTTCAAGTGTTTGCTTTTGATTACCTCCTCCCCCTATTTGCCCTCCCTTCTATCATCCCCCCCCTTTTTTGTCCCCTTCCCTTTACTTTCCTATGGAGCAAGATGCCCAATTGAGTGTGTATTTTATTCCCTCCTCAAGTTGAATCCAATGAAAGTAAGATTCACTCATTCCCCCTCACCTACCCCTTCTTCTCTTCCAACGGAACTGCTTTTTCTTGCCACTTTTATGTGAGATAATTTATCCCATTCTATCTCTCCCTTTCTCCTCTCAATATATTCTCTCTCACCCCTTAAATTTATTTCATTTTTTAGATATCATGCCTTCATATTCAACTCATCCTGTGCCCTCTTTCTATATTCCCCTCAACTCCACTAATACTGAGAAAGGTCTCATGAGTTACACACATCATCTTTCCTTGTAGGAATGTAAACATAACAGCTCAACTTTAGTAAATCCCTTGTGAATTATCTTTCTTGTTTACCTTTACATGCTTCTCTTGATTATTGTATTTGGAAGTCAAATTTTCTATTCAACTCTGGTCTTTACATTGAGAAAGTTTGAAAGTCATCTATTTTATTGAAAATCTATATTTTGCCTTGGAGCATGATACTCAGTTTTGCTGGGTAGGTGATTCTTGGTTTTAATCCTAGCTCCATTGACCTCTGGAATATCATATTCTAAGCCCTTCGATCCCATAATGTAGAAGCTGCTAGATTTTATGTTATCCTAATTGTGTTTCCACAATACTCAAATTGTTTCTTTCTGGCTGCTTGCAGTATTTTCTCCTTGACCTGGAAACTGGAATTTGGTGACAATAATCCTAGGAGTTTTCTTTTTTGGGGTCTTTTTCAAGAGGTGATCAGTGCATTCTTTCAATTTCTATTTTACCCTCTGGTTCTAGAATATCAGAGCAATTTTCCTTGACAATTT
>JAQQSZ010000117.1:0-16136 GCA_028646595.1 Phalanger gymnotis | reverse complement strand
ATCTTGATTTCTCATCAAGTCACTAGCTTCCACTTGCTCCAATCTAATTTTTAAGATAGTATTTTCTTCAGTGGTCTTTTGGACCTCCTTTTCCATTTGGATATTTCTGCCTTTCAAGGCATTCTTCTCCTCATTGGCTTTTTGGAGCTCTTTTGCCATTTGAGTTAGTCTGTTTATTAAGGTGTCATTTTCTTCAGCATATTTTTCAGTATTTTTGGGGTCTCCTTTAGCAAGTCATTGACTTGTTTTTCATTGTTTTCTCACATCACTCTGATTTCTCTTCCCAATTTTTCCTCTACTTCTCTTACTTGCTTTTCTAAATTCTTTTTGAGTTCTTCCATGGCCTGAGACCAATTCATATTTTTCTTGGAGGCTTTTGATGTAGGATCTTTGACTTTGTTGACTTCTTCTGGCTGCATGTTTAGATCTTCTTTGTCACCAAAAAAGGAATCTAGAGTTTGAGTTTGAGTCTAAGTTTGTTTTCACTGCCTGTCCATGTTCCCAGCCAACTACTTGACCCTTGAGGTGTTTTTCAGGATATGACTGCTTGTAGAGTAGACAGCACTTTGTCCCAAGCTTAAGGGTCCAATTACTCCTGTTTTCCGAGCTACTTCTACTCCACCATCACCCCAGACTCTCTCACTGCAGTGCTCCTCCTCCCCCAAGAACCACCAACCAGGACTGCAATACAGATCCAAGCAGGGCACAGCAAGAGAATCTGCCTTTATGCCCACAAAATGCTCCTTGCACTCTCGCTCTGATCTGCTGCTAGAATCCTCCCACTGTGTGAGCCAGGGACTCGGGAAGCAGCTGATGCTGTAGCTCTGGAAGCAGCCCCAGGAGTTTCCTGCTGCTGCCACCGCCACTGCTGCACCACCTGTGCCATCCCCTGGGCTGGCGATCGGACTGCTCTGAACTCGATTCAGCAGTTTTCCCCTAACCTGCTCTTTGGCATTTGTGGGTTGAGAAGTCTGGTAACTGCCACGGCTCACTGTTTCATGGCCCCAAGGCCTGTTCTGGCTAGCTGATTCAGGTCTGGTCTGTATTGGCACAGCCCACGCTGGGCTGCCCTCCACTCTCAGCACTGTGCAATAGATCCTTCCTGGAAACCTGTTTCCATATGATGTTTTATGGGTTCTGCAGTTCTATAATTTGTTCAGAGCCATTTTTACAGGTGTTTGAAGGGATTTGGGGGAGAGCTTAAGCAAGTCCCTGCTTTCCAGTTGCCATCTTGGCTCTGCCCACCGCCCCCCCCCCCATATACTATATCTTTGAGAAATACAAAGACAAAATTCGAGTAGTTCAATTCTGCATCCTATAGAACAGAAAGTGAAACATATAATTATCCTGAGCCTCCCTTTGTGCATGTATACAGAAAGTTAAGGCATAGTGATACTCAACACAAACTTAGAAATGAGCATTTCTACTCAGCTGTATCCTGGAAAATGTCCTTTGGGAGCACAGAGGAGGATCCAGGAACCACGTAATGAGTATTCTCCCAAATGAACAGCTTCAGCCTATTGCAACAGCTCCCTAAGACACTCTTGTCCTGCTGCCTCTTGCAATGGTCTGTTTAAAATACTCAGAAGGGAACTCTGAGCCAAGGACCAGGTAGACTCTTGAAAGATACTGTCCTCTCCCCATTGGTCCAGAACACTGAAACTTTCAGAGGTAAAAGATTAGATTTACGGAGAATGATTTCAAAAAAGAAAATGGAATAGTAATTCCTGGCTTAAATTGTGATTCTCAGAAAGAAATGACTAGATGGATAAGGCCCCTTTAAATAAGAGCATTCATAAATTGCATGATAGCAATTATCCTACCAAGGTATTGCATGCATTCCACCTCCCCTCCAAAGCATAATACCTCTCTTAATTTATCTTCAAGACCCAGTTTATTCAATATGACACTGCTCCAAGGTTTTATATCTTTAATACCTAATGGGCACGTTTTCCACCCATTAGGATATGTGTTTCTAATGAAGGTGAGTAAAAGGTGGATTAATTGCTCGTACATCACAATTTAAAAGTTAATGATTTCAAATATAATTGACATATGAATGACAAAAGATAGAAAAAGGTGACACCTTTTATTAGGGGGTAGAAGGCCTCCAAAGCCCATTGGATCTTCAAAGTTAAACTCTTCCTATGGAGTCTTAAAGTAGAGGACATCAGGACTAACTCAGACCTTAACAGCATTCTGCATAGGAAAAATAAATTGCATCCATTGTTGCTACCTACTTTTAGTTCACTGAATGATCTGTCATTTGTTACTTCTCAAGAAATTATTTCCCAAGAAAGTGATTGCCTTATTAGTTTTTGCTTTCACAATAAAGAAAACTGGAGACCTGCAGGATAGAAAAATGCAATTAAAGGAGAACAATAAGAAAATGGGGAAGGTTTGTTGGTAGGTATTTATGTGTGTATGTGATATATATGTATATGTGTGTGTGTGTGTGTGTGTATATGTATATATATATGCTTCTCCCATACAATCACATAATGAACTACAAATATCTTGAAGAAACTGAACTCGTAGTCATTATAAAATAATAATAACCAACATTTTTATACAGAGCTTTAAAGTTTGCAAAACACTTTACATAATTATTATCTCAATTGAATCTCAAAATAATCATGTGAGGTATGTGTTCTGTCTGTATATATGCATATATCCATCCACATATATACGTATGCGTTTATGTACAGAGGTTGGTATCTCCATATATACATACATATATACACACGTAAACAAAAATTTATATATACCCACACTTCTGTATATGAACACATGAAATATCCACCATTTTGCTAGAATGGGACATTCCCTTAAGCAACAAAGATTTCTATCTGCCTAAGACTTAGCAGAAATGTTCTAGGGAGATGTCGAAAACATACAGGCATATGGGATCACACAGATAGTAATTGCCAGAGGCTGAATTTGAAACTGTTTTCTTGACTCCAAAACCAGCAATCTCACCAAAATATATCCATGTACATATATAATAAGCATTTATTTTTGTATTATATGTGTACATATAATACATGTGTCTATAATTCACAGTAGACCACATTTTTACTATCTTATCACTGACTGAAAGATGTAGAAGACTTCAAGATCCCAATGCATTTACTGTTTGCTAACTTTAAAAAAACATTTGATTTAATACAGAAAAACACCACTTTGAAGGTATTCTTAGAACATGGTATTTCCTATTCACACATTGAAATTATATATGATTCCTTAAAGATATAGCCTCAGGGATAAACTTGTTTAATGACCCTTTGACTGTGTATATCAGACAAGTCATAACACAGGGAGACACACTCAAGAAAGGTGTTCATCAATATCACAGAAGATATCAGATGCAGAAGACACATGAGTAGTTTGAGATTCTCTTTTGAGGTTTGCCAATTTCCCCTAATTGCAGATGACATTGATCTGATTTCATCAAAACCTAGAAAATAGTAGCCTCTCCCAAAACACATGCACAACCACTCAAAAGAGTTTGGCTTAAACATGCATAATGGAAAAATAAAGTGGATGAAAAATGGAAAATGAAAATGGGTTATAACATGATGCTAGACAGACTCAGAAGAAGACAAATAGGAAATCAGTCTAAAATGGCTTGAAGAAATTACAAAGCTCCTGTAATAAGACTAAATTTCTCCTAGAAATAAAATTTCATCTTTTTTATTTAAACATCAAGTTGCTGTATTATTTTAAAACACAACATACTTTCTTCAAAGAATTAAAAATGAGCATCTTTTGGAAGACAATTGATCAGGTTCATAGCATCTGTGACTAGGCTGCAATAAATAATAAATAAAAAACTAGCATGAACTAGAGTAAAGGAGGTCATCCAGGAAATTGAAGGAAGAAAAGAAGCTAGTCAGAGTGAAGGATAATTGTTGGACAGCCCTTGGGACCCTTTGGTATGTTTAGTATATAAGATGAAAGCAAAGAAAACTTTTGGCATGATGGGTGGCCCCTTGAGTCACACTTGTGATAGCATCCACATTGATAGAAGTGTCAATTAATCTGAGTATGTGTCTGCCTATAAATACTCAAATTTATACATAAATATTTTATACATAAATTTATGTGTGATTTATACATATACAAACATATACATCAATCACACTAGCTGGTATTCTAAATAATCAGGAAAAATGATTGTTAGTGATAGTTTTACAAAACCACCTTGCCTGTAAGACCTCTTTTATTCTTTCTAGAAGAGGATGGCCAAGTATATTACTTTATTTAGGATTTTCCTCCTATGATTTTATTGTAAGAATCTATCATTGTCGCAACACATGATGTTTATTAAGTTCCCTCATGATTTATGGGAAAAGCAGTGTGGTACAGTGGATTGATCTAGACGTTTCCTGTAAGAAACTTCCTTTATCAATTCAATTCAGTGACTTCTTTGCAACTTAAAGATTGAGAGGATTCCCTGGGTCAGTGATAGCTTAAATGACTTTTTCAGGGACAAACAGCTTGGTATAGTGTACAAAGAACTAGCCTGAGTTTATATCCTGCCTATCAAACTTACTGGCTGTGGATCCTATTCAAGTAAGTTACCTCCTCACTGCCCCCAGACAATTTTCTTTTTTTAGCTGTTTTTTTTTAAATAAACTTATCATTTCCATCTGGTCAGTTCTGCTTTTTAAGGATTTCTCTTTTTCAGTAAAATTTTGTTGTTTGTCTTTTGTCATTTTACCAATTCTATTTTTTAAATGTTATTTTCTTCTGCATTTTTATGCCTTTTTTTTTTTTTACCAAACTGTGGACTTTCTTTTAAAATTTTCTTGCATCACTCTCATTTCTTTTCCCAATTTTTTTTGTCCACCTCTCTTATTTGATTTTTAAAATCATTTTTTAAGCTCTTCCAAAAATTCTTGTTGGGCTTGTGACCAATTCACCTTTTTTTTTCCCTTGAAGCATTACTTATAACTGTTTTGACAAGGTTATCTTCTTCTGAGTTTGTGTCTTCATCTTTCCTGTCACCGTAGTAGATTTTTATGGTCAGGTTCTTTGTTGTTGTTGCTTGCTCATTTTTCTGGCCTATTTCTTGACTTTTAACTTTATGTTAAATTCGTCCTCTGGTGTGGTATAGGGAACAATGTCCAGGCTTGAGGGTTTTTGTGCTGTAGTTTTCCAAGCTAGTCCTGGGCTGTGTAAATTTTCAGGGCTTCCAAGGTGTTATGATTCAGAGAGGTGCGGTCATTGCTCTCCTGGCCTGTGCACTGTTCTTTATCCAGGAAGGGACCTTGCTCCCCCATAGTCTCAAGTGCTAGCACTCCTCTTGGCCTTGGAACTGTTATCAAACATCACCTGTGTTGATTGATTGATTAATTGTATATATACATATATGTATGTGCATATATATAAACACACACATATGTATGTATACACACAAATATGTGTGTGTATATATGTATGTAAGTGTATATTATTTATGTATGTATACTCCTCCAGTACTGCAAGATAATTGGCAATAAAATACATGTGCTTCATTCTTATAAAGATAATTTTAGCTGGAGGAAAGGAGAGATTAAGAAGAAAAATATTGTTTATTTTTCTTGAACTAAAAAGTTTAGAAACTGACTTAAGAGAAGCAAAGAAGATGTTTCCCTAAGGAGAGACCTAGGATTGGTTGTTTATTATGTAATTATGAATGTGAGGATAATGGTGACAATAGTGATAAGAAGAATTGCATCCTATTAGTGGCATATTAAATCACATAGACTGCTTATGCCTTTTACAAAAACCTTTGCTTTTTCTTAAATAATATTGAATGTCCATGTCCTTTGGAAGTTTAAGGCATATAGAAAGAAGGTGCTACTCTTTATTTGTGTACATTAAAGCAGATATATAATTTTATATCACTAGAATGCATTTACTTCATTAAGTAGCAGTTACATTTCCCACGCCTTCAATTAACACTGGTTTCATTTTAAATGATATCAGTTAAGGCAAGATATGATCAGAAAACATCATTGCCAGCCAAGCATCCCTCAAACACAGCTGATTTATCTCTTCGGCACCTCATTAAAATGCAAAATATATTGAAATTGATTTTCAGCACTTTCAGGCAGGAATGTTTGTAATAATGTTAATTTGTGAATTTCCTCCTTTTTTTATTCTGTGTGCTGCAGTTGCCATGTTCAGCCTCAGGCTATTTGTATTGTGCAGACAGAAAATGAACAGCGAACATTTATTTCTCATATCTTTCTGAGGAACCTGAGGCGCATGAAGATATTGGTGCTGTAACAGGCATAGTCAATCTCCTTCACTCCCTTTAGTCACTATATATCAACAGCAAACTCCCAGCTAGTCTTGCTGCAGCAATTAACCTGCCAGAGCTCTCTGCTGTCAGACTCAGTAATAATAAACTCCCCCCAGTGAGAGATAGAGCTATAGATCCTCGCCCTGCAACTTCCATAGAGGCTGAATTATTCAGAATCAGCATGATTAAAGAGATGACATGGTATTAGTTAAAAAGACATACTTTTTTTCCCCTGACTGAGGTTTAAACCTATTAAGGAAAAGCAATGAAGGCACTGAGCTCTCCTCCATTGGTTCCCCAGGTCCTAAAACAGGAATTCTAGAAAGAGTATTTACAATGCCTTGTCATTTTCAGAGTTTATGGACAAAATGTATAAATACCAGGGGGGCAGTAGGATAGTTAAAATGTACAATTCATGTAAATCCAAGAACTACCTAGAAATAATGTTTTTGCTGGACAGAGACAAAGGCATTAGACTAGTTTTTGCATAATTGGTCATGTTTCAACAGTTATTCTTAAAAGCGAAAACACCATGCTTGCATTGTTGATCAAATTGGAGTGGGCTAAATGGAAATTAATTATAAATTGTAACTGAGGGTATGCAATCTGTCAGATAACAAGTTGTTAAGACTCTGGAAATAGCACACCCTTAACAAGAAATTTGTCTTTATGGAAATGACAATATTAAAAATGTCATGACGAATTTGCAAATGAAGTAGCTATTTGCATTTTATTGTACTACATGAGTATGGGAAAGGGTGAAGTGGGGGAACAAGGGTTTGAAGAGAATTCACTTCACTAATACCAAGTTATGGAAGAAGCCTAAGGAACTCGATGTATACACATTCTTATCACATTTCTTCTCATTGGTTATTTTTGGAAGAAAAGTGGCCTCGAACAACAATCACAATGTTCTGCTTTAAGATTTTTCTTGCTATGTTTGATAGGTCCACTAACAAATATGTTCCTTTCTCAATCTCAAGGCTATCTTCACAATACAGGATTGGTTATTTTCTAAGTTGGTTCAGGGCAGGATTTGAATATAGCTTATTTAGAGCCTAGACATAGAAGTTGCAAAGACTGTGAGCCAAAGATTGCAAGATTTATGTCCTAAGAAGAGGGATATTAGGTTGGTTTTCCATGTCAAATTTCCTATTATACCCAATAATTCTACCTTTGCAATGAGGGAAACCCAGTTGAGCTTGGCATTCCCACGTAACTTCTCAGCCAGAAGCTCTGCATTGTGGCTGCTACTTGAAATTGACTTATCTATGTCATCTTCCACATTTACGTATGGAAATAGCTGATTTCCCCAGAGAACTGAGTCTATTTGCTGTCCCATGTATGATTGAAGGTCAGTCTACCTATGAGTGTATAGCAAATAGCTGGATCTGTCAACTGATGCTTGTTAACTCATTGTAGTCTTCTGCCCAGCAGGCTTGAATCACATGTGTTCCCTTATGGAAGACCTTGTTTCAACTTTTGAATCATCTTTCTTGAGCACGCACCCCATGAAACTGAAATTAAAGCTCACCAAAGGCATTCAGGGGGAAAGTACATTTGGATCTTGTAAATAAATGAAAAGGGTGGCTTTATGGGATATTGCAGAAATTCTATTTAAAATCTAATCCAGAATGTGACATTCCTACTCATCACTTTTGTATTTTTTGGAGCAGGGACATCGTACCGAGAGAGAGGTTCCTCATTACCTATATCTGCTACACCAATGACATGGCAGATTTTTAACACTCAGGCATACTATATAATTTTCTATTGCAGGAAGAAACAGCGGAGGCAAATCTTTGCATAAGGATGTTTTGTTTTTTTTAAAGCCTGGGCAATTTTGTTACCATTGAAGTCATTGATAGTGTTATTTGGCAAATAAGATGAATAGATACCACAAGTCAAGGAATACACCAAACATGACATGATTCATAAATGTCTCCTCCATTCCTGAATATTCATTGAGTTAAGCAGCAAACTAACAAACTCTATTTGTCTTTCCCCAAAGTAGAAGAGTCTGGCCTGAGGATATGGAATTTTAGCTAGATCAAAAGAGAAAAAAACTTTTGTTTAGTATAAAGAATACTAATCAGGGACTAGAGAAATCTTGGTTCAGATTTGAGTTCCAACACTAATTGCATAATCCTAGGCAAGTGAATTAAAACCCTATACCTCAGTTTTTCTGATTTTAAAATGGTGATAATACCAACTTTCTTGGTCTCAAGGAATTCTGTTGGGAAGCACTTTGAAAAACAAGAAAGCACAGAATGGCCGAACAAACCATGGCACATGAATGCAAATGGAATATTATCATTCAGTAAAGAATGGTAGATATGAGAAATTCAGAGAAACAGGAGACTCT
This sequence comes from Phalanger gymnotis, assembly GCA_028646595.1. NCBI lineage: Eukaryota > Metazoa > Chordata > Mammalia > Diprotodontia > Phalangeridae > Phalanger > Phalanger gymnotis. Next base: position 7,479 of record JAQQSZ010000117.1, on the reverse strand, counting down.
TATTAAAGATTGCAGCATGAAATAAGCAGAATCAGAAAAAAAAAACAACCAATGTATACAATGGCTACAAAAGACATATATAAAGAAGAAATAACTAAAAGAAAGTTAACTAAATAATAATTCTAATATTCTCATATGAGTCTCACAATGACTCTATGATGTATTATTATCTCCATTTTGGAGATGGATAAACTGGGGTTCAGAAAGGTTACATTACTTACACGGCTAACCTCAAAGGCAGAATTTGAACTCAGAATTTTCTGAGTCCAAGCTGGCATTCTACTCATGCAGCTTTCCTAATTTACTCCCCAACATTCAAATCTATTCCCTGTGCTAATGCAGAATCATAGAATCTTAATTACAGAAATGTATCCGTGAAGTAATACGTACTTAGGCTGTTCAGGAGGATTTCCAGGAAAGGATATTCCAAACTTTAGTACTTAAAAAAAATCCATTCTAAAACCACATCCCTTGAGATATCCATTCGGCTCTGAAATTTCTTAATGGGATTATCATATACAATTCAATATATATCATGAAGCCATTCATTTAAAGCTCAAGCAATCTTTGGCTTTTAAGTTGCTGAAACCATTTTCAGGGGAGTTATTTCTCTCATGCCTTTTCACACCTAATTTACTACTCCTTGTGTTTCTCCATCTATTTGCCACCTGGCATTTTTTGTTCATTTTTAATTGTACATTTAACCATTCTTGTTTTTATTTGTCAACCACTAACTTCAAGCTAATTATTAAAACACCTCTGTGTATTAAATAGCATCAACATTAGCCCAATTGACTCTGCACTTCCAGTTCCCCTCCCCCAGGCTCCCATGCTGAATGAAAAGCAACTTGTTTTTTTGTTGGAAGCTCTCAATGAATAATTCATTGGGAGGAATCTTCTGTGTTGTACATGTTTAGAAGACAGAGCAATTCTCCTGTCAGTCACAATAGCTCTGGTAGAACTAAGTATTGTATGGTATGTGCTCTGAGTGTACCGTCCATGGCAGGCAGCTGAGATTGCCAATTGCGTTAATCCTGGCCCACCCTCTTTGTCTTTTGTGACAGAAAGATTAGGATTCTGGCCTTATCCAGGCACTGCAGTGTACGACAGTTAGACTTGATTTTACTTCATTCCTTGAGAGAGTTCCCTTTTACATCTTCTATAAAAGAGCCAATGGATTCTCCTCAAAACTTCCTGCATTTTCTACAGAAAGCTGACTACCCTATGTCTAAAATATTAAAGATTATGAAGAAGGATTGTCAAGGAGGACGATGATTCAGCCAAATGACAAAAAGATGTCAATGAACCCTCAATAGCAAGCAACAGAATATGTGGGCATCAGACCACCAATTTAGCATGGAAAAAACAAGTTCTTAAAAGCGTATTAAAGTGGAAAATATCTAAAAGGAGAATTCTTCACCATTTAAATTGTCCCCATTTTTTTTATTTGAAAAAGTGGAAGTATGTCAAAAGATATCATTTAAAAATTTTTGCAACTTTTATTTTTATGCTGCCTATATTTCCCTCTATATCCCTCTCCCATTCCTTGCCAAAGAGCCATTTCATATAAGAATGTATTTTTTTAATTAAAAAAAAGAAGAGGGGGAGGGAAATCTGCAAAACCTACTAATAAAACAATTTGAAAATATGTGCAGTGTTGCACATCTGTGGATTTCCCACCTTTGCAAAAGAGTAAGGGGAGGAATTTTCTCATATCTCTTCTTTGGAGCCATAGAAGAGTATTACTTTAAAGATATTAGCTACCCCTGATACTGTTAATTCCCATATCTGGAAGTTTCTGGCATACTTACTTGGTTTGTAGTGTATCCCCATTAACTGTGACTGATAACCATGCTTCTTTTTAACCCTGTCCTTCTAGTGTTTGATCACAGTCATGCAATGCTTAGATTTTTTTTTAGTTTATTTATTTATTTATGAGTTACATGTGCTTTCTCCCCCAGGAGGTATTTCTTATCTTAGCTGGTTCAGGAGAAGACTGTTAGCCTAGGAGCTGCACACCACAAAAGCCTTAAGAGATTTTTCCCTGAGGCTTCTGTGTGACATCCACAGATTTTTCAGGAAGGGTTCCAGCACTCTATCTCCCTGGAGAGAGAGCCTAGAGTTGTAACACAAAATGTACACTCTGCTCAGGCCCTCTGCACCAACATGGGATACTGTTCCAAAGTGGAGTCCATATACAAGGGAGAAAATAGCTTCAATTGAATGATACCAACAGGAAAAGAAAAGCAAACTAAATTCCCCAAGGAAAATGAAACTGTTTTTTCTTCCTCCCTCCCTTCCTTCCTTTAATGGATCCATGAAGAGGCAAAATGGTATAAAAGATAGAAGCCTGGCCTTGGAACCAGGAGAATCTAAATTCAGATCTGACCACAGACCTCTTGTGGCTCACAAGTCACTTAACCTCTTGGGGTCAAAGTGAAAAGAGTGCTGGATTTGAAGCCAGGGACCTGGGTTCAAATTTTGGCTTTGCCATTTACCTATGTGACCTTGAACAAATCATTTAGCTTCTCTGACTTCAGCTCTCCTTTATGTAAAGTGAAGAGGTTGGATTATGTAGGATCTAAGATCCCTTCCAGTCCTAAGTCTGTGATTCCCAAAATACTTAATCTTTCTGTTCCTCACTGTCCTCAACCATCAAATCAAGAGGTTGGAGTACATGACCTTAAAGGTTCCTTCCATTTCTATGATCCTAAGTTACAAATGAGTTGCCAATCTATATCAGTGAAGGGAATATGTACCTCAGGACTTCCCTCATTCTAGTGAAATCACTGTGCCTCTCTGCCCCCAACGGGAGCTGACAAGCTAAGAGACGAGATTGGATCCAAGAAAGGAGAAGAGGAACCAGAATGCCTGAGTTCTGTTGCTAGTTCATGATCCACTAAATCAGCACCAATTTCTATGTTTTACTTTCTCTATCACTGTTTAAAATGTATATTGTTATTTTCTCCAAAACAGTTTTGAGAGGGACGTTCTATTTCTTCAAGGATCCATGACTTCCTACGTCATGTAAGTCTTCTCTCCGGTAGGGGAAAAACGTAAAAATCCAAACCCTGCACACTTAGCTGGACTGTCCCACAGAAAACAAATATATAGACCTTTCCTGGGCCTATAGTCTAAGTCTTTTCAACTTAATGGGATCTCTAGATTGATGTCCTCTGATGGCCTTGCCTTCAGCTACTCAGGTTCATATCCTTATCATGATGATACAACTATGTAAAACGGCAGGAAGAAGTCAGTCTACAGGTTAGTAAAAATTCCTGGTTTTCTTCACCCTTTGTATTTTGGAAGATGAATAAAATATAATAATAAATAAATAAATAATAGCTAGCATATTGACAGCACTTACTATGTGCCAGGCACTGTGCTAGGCACTTTGAGCCACACATCATTTGATCCTCATAACAACCCCAGGAAGTAGTTGCTATTATTAATCCAATTTTACAGTTGAAGAAACTGAGGCAAACAGAGGTGAAATACCATGGGCTACAAAGGTAGTAAATATCTGTGACTGGATTTAAACTCAGGACTTCTTGACTCCAGGCCCAGCAAGTGCGAAGTAACTGTCTCTATATCAATCATCAATCCTTTATTAAGGTCCTATTCTATGCCAGCTACTATACTAGTCTCTGGGGATACCAAACAAAAAAAAATCAAGGACCTTATATTCCATAAGGAACCATACTTAAGGAATCTGCTTAAATATTATTTATTTATCTCCCAGACTTTGGTAGGGATCAGAGGAGAAGGATGGGAATGGACGTTAGGGGCAGAGGGAAGGAAGATATAGAAGAAGAAGAAAATAAACAACTAACTAACAAAAGTGACATAAACCTTTTTTTCAAATATGCCATTACCTATTAGGCAGCCTGGCAGAATGGACAGAGAACTGGCATTGGAACCAAAACGATTCCTGCACATGCTGGCTGTATAACCCTGGGCATATTACTTAATCTCAGCATCCCTTACCATCAAGACTGTAAATTGCAGAGCAGATGCTGCCCTGTGCTGGTAAAAGGAATTTCCTCATTGACTTTTCTATTCAAATGACATCACAAGACTGGTCTCCAATATGTTATGTACAAACGCTTAATAAATTTTGTTTTGGTCAGAGGTGGGCTGGTGGTACAGGAAGAAGATACAGACTAGGCATTTCCTAAGTATGAGGAGTTTGGGGTTGGGAAACTCCCTCTACTTGTGTAGATCAGCACCTCATTTGTCATTTTCAGTCTTGCCTAGGGAACTGACAGGTTAAGTCACACAATATATGTTACATGGAAGATTTAAACCCAGGTCTTCTCATCTCCAAGCCAGCCCTTAACCTGCTTTATCTCTTAGCTACTGTCACTAAATAGCTAACATTTATATGGTGCTTACTATATGCAAAGCACTATGGGAAGCCCTTGAAAATTATCATCTCAGTGGATCTTATGATGTTTTTATTGTTATCCCCATTTTACAAATGAGGAAATTTAGACAAATTCAATGACTTGCCCAAGTTCACACAGATGCTAAGTGTCTGAGGCCACATTTGAACTCAAGTCTTCAGCTCTCTATCCACTCTACTACCTACAAATTTCCCCTGCAAATTGCTGTGAACTCTTGGAAAAGTTATCTGCTGAGAAAGATGGCATACCTGACTTTTTTTTTAAGTAGTTACAATTCCATTCCCTAGTCTTTTAAATGCTGACAAGGCCCAACCAGTTCCACATGTGATAAAATCAGGAATGGCCTGATTCTGTTCCTTACCCCTCCAGGAGGGAAAGGTAAGATCAGTCATCCAGATCTGCATTAGATTTGCACAGTAGCTATTTGAACAAAGACTTGTCCCTTGTAGATAATCTTTTAAACTCAAAGGCAAAATCCCTTTAGCTGATCTGGTATATATGAGGCTAAATGTCTCAGAACTGCTTATAATCTGGGAAGAGCTCTATCTTTCAGCCTGAAGCTAAGTAAGGCACTTCAACATTTTCTATCTATATCTGATCCTGCTGCTAGAACCAAGGAATTTGGGTATGAGGCAAATTATGTAACTTTAAGAGGACTACACTATTCCTAAGCAGTGTAACTCCTCAATATTCCTTAAGTGAATAACAAATGCACGCCTCACACATTCTATGTGATACACCTGGAAAATATTATTAACTTCAATTTATGATGGGAAAATGGAGGCTGAGAAAGTTAGCTGAACTTTACCACTGAAGACATAGGTGTGGTCTATAGAGAGCTTCTTATCAAAAAACTAGCCAGCTACTGACTTTTGTAAGTTTATAGTAAAACTATGCAAGTTTGTAGTAGGAAAAAAAAATTAGCAAGGCTGTGCTGGAGCCAGTTCCAACCAGTCAGCCACTGTTAAATTTTCAGTGCAAACATTTACACCTCAGAAATCAACAAAACCTATTCATCAGGCCTTGATTTATTGCTTGCTGGGTTTAAATCTTACATGTGACATGTATTGTGTGAGTTAACCTCTCAGTTCCCTAGGCAAGACCGAAAATGACAAATGTGGTGCCTAACTACACAAGTAGAGGGAGTTTCCCAACCCCAAACTCCTCATACTTAGGGAATGCCGAGTCTGTATCTTCTTAAGTATATGATGGAGAAAATGTTACTAATGCATCTTAAGCTTACAAGTGTGTCATCCATACATTTATTTTCAGGGATGCCAATCATTTGTCAGCATGACTATGTCAGAGATCATAGAGGGCACTTTAACTTTAGGTAAGATGCCATGCCTTGGAGAGGGTTACCACTCAAAGCTTTGTGCCCTATTCATAAGTTCCCAATTCATTTCTATGTATGTTTAAACAAGTTTAGAAGGGCAAGGAGAATATGCCCAACAGCACAATTGCCCAATTAGCTCTTTTTTAAAAATTAATTTATTTATTTTTAGTTTTACTTTATAACATTCAGTTCCTCAAGTTTTGGAGTTTCAAATTTTCTCTCCCTCACTCTCCTCCCCTGTCCCCACCCAAAATGGCATGTAATCTGATATAGGTTCTACATATACCTTCACACTACACATTTTCACAAGTCAAGTTGTAAAGAAGAATTATAACCAATTGAATGAACCATGAGACCAATTAGCTCTTCAGTGATTTTTTTCCTATCATAGGAAAGAATAACGTAGTAGATAGGGTATTAGACCAGGCAGCAGGTAGACCTGGTTCCAAATCCTGTTTCTGACACTATATGAATCATATGGCATCTTTGACCCTCAGTTTCTTCTTCTGTAAAGTCAAAATAATAACACCTACTGCACAAGGTTGTTGTGAAGGTCACAAGAAATATTACTATGAGAGGACCTTTGCAAACCTCAAGATGCTATCTATAAGCTGCAGTTTTCCCCATTTATTTGTTTATTTGTTTGTTTATTCACTCTCATTTATTTATTCCTTCATTTATTCATCTATCCATCCATTTATTTATTTGTTAATTTATTTATTGTCAATTAGTTGTGTTCTACTCTCCATGACCCCATTTGTTATTGTCTTGGCAAAGATACTAGAGTGGTTTGCTATTTCCATCTCTAGCTCATTTTACAGATGAAGAAACTGAGGCAAACAGGGTTGTGACTTGCTGGGGCAACAATTTGTCTAGCAGCTACTGTGACTGTGTAAGACCAATAACACCAGCATACAGAAGGGCTGCTAACACATGTTCTTTGATCTGCTTTTCTAAGGAAAGCAATTTTAAGAAGTTAACAATCTCAATTTAGTTCAGAGGGGAAAGATCAGCCCCCTGAACTTCAAGGCAAATAGAAACAGAAATTACAAACATCAACAGACAGACCTTGTCTGATTCAAATCACAATTCAGAGTTACCAGAGAATCACCAACATCTATCTGGAATACAAAGCCGGGGGGCAGTTACGACTTGCCCAGAATCTCAACACTCCTTCCATGAGTGTGCCCCACTTGGTGTCGAACACCAAGCTCCCCTCAATTATACCCTGTTCAGAGCCCTGAGGGCTCTGACCTCCCCCAGGCTGGGTGTGTGAAAGTTCCCCATCCCCAGTATCATATCATATACAAGTCAATGATGCCTGATTGCCTCAGTGCTGAGAAATAGCTGAGAAATATTCCAAGACAAGACAGCAAAAGATTCTCTACCCATTCAAACAAAGAGGAAACTTGATAGTCTTAGCAACCCAAAAGTGAAGAACTGGAAAAACTCTGCTTTTACACTTGCCCAGGATCACACAGCCAGGAATTCATGTCCTCCTGACTCCAGAGCCAGTGCTCTCTATCCACGATGCCACCTTACTGCCTCTTACTGCCATCATTATTGTGAAATGAGTGTATGGGTTGTTCAAGGAGGACTAGAATCTCTGATGTGAGGGTGTACTGAGCTCTTTTCAGGGCTGCTCTTCCAGCTTTGGTGAATACTTGGCACCCAACTCTCACCTGTGACTCCAAGAAGCTGTAGCATGTTCAGCAGCTACTCTCCAGCTAAACTGTC
>JAQQSZ010000116.1:16312-33018 GCA_028646595.1 Phalanger gymnotis | reverse complement strand
ATTGCCTCCTCCCCCATCTGCCCTCCCTTCGATCATCCCTCCTTTTTTGTCTTCTTCCTCCTTCTTTCCTGTGGGGTAAGATACCCAATTGAGTGTTTATGTTATACCTCCTCAGGCCAAATCTTATGAGAACAAGATTCACTGATTCCCCCTCACCGGCCTCCCCTTCCATTCCTATATAACTCCTTTTTCTTGCCACTTTTATGTGAGATGATTTACCCCATTCTTTTTCTCCCTTTCTCCCTCTCTCAATATATACCTCTCTCATCCCTTATTTTGATTTTATTTTTTTTAGATATCATCCCTTCATATTCAACTCATCCTACACACACACACACACATACACATACACACATACACGCACACACACATATATATATGGGAATATATATATGCATATTCCCTTCAGCTACCCCAATACTAAGGTCTCATGAATCATTCACATCATCTTTCCATGTAGGAATGTAAACAAAACAGTTCAACTTTAGTAAATCCCTTATGATTTCTTTTTCTTGTTCTTTTTCATGATTACTTTTTCATGATTCTCTTGATTCTTGTGCTCAAAAGTCAAATTTTCTGCTCAGCTCTGGTCCTTTCACTAAGAAAGCTTGAAAGTCCTCTATTTTATTGAAAATCCATATTTTGCCTTGGAGCATGATACTCAGTTTTTCTGGGTAGGTGATTCTTGGTTTTAATCCTGGCTCCATTGACCTCTAGAAAATCATATTCCAACCCCTTTGATCCCTTAATGTAGAATCTGCTAGATCTTGGGTTGTTCTGATTGTGTTTCCATAATACTCCAATTGTATCTTTCTGGATGCCTGTACTATTTTCTCCTTGACCTGTGAGCTCTGGAATTTGGCAACAATATTCCTAGGAGTTTTCTTTTTGGGATCTATTTGAGGAGGTGATCTGTGGATTCTTTCAATTTCTGTTTTGCCCTGTGGCTCTAGAATATCAGGGCAGTTCTCCTTGATAATTTCTTGAAAGATGATATCTAGGCTCTTTTTTCGATTATGGCTTTCAGGTAGTCTAATAATTTTAAAAATATCTCTGCTGGATCTATTTTCCAGGTCAGTGGTTTTTCCAATGAGATATTTACATTGTCTTCCACTTTTTCATTCCTTTGGTTCTGTTTTATAATATCTCGATTTCTCATCAAGTCACTAGCTTCCATTTGCTCCAATCTAATTTTTAAGCTAGTATTTTCTTAAGTAGTCTTTTGGACCTCCTTTTCCATTTGGCTAATTCTGCCTTTCAAGGCATTCTTCTCCTCGTTGGCTTTTTGGAGCTCTTTTGCCATTTGGGTTAGATTATTTTCAAGATGTGGTTTTCTTCAATATTTTTTTTCAGTATTTTTTGGGGTCTCCTTTAGCAAGTCATTGACTTGTTTTTCATGGTTTTCTCACATCTTTCTCATTTCTCTTCCCAATTTTCCTCTACTTCTGTAACTTGCTTTTCCAAATCCTTTTTGACCTCTTCCATGGCCTGAGACCAGTTCATGTTTTTCTTGGAGGATTCTGTTGTAGACTCTTTGACTTTGTTGACTTCTTCTGGCTGTATGTTTTGGTCTTCTTTGTCACCAAAGAAAGATTCCAAGGTCTGAGACTGAATCCGAGTGTGCTTTTGCTGCCTGGCCATGTTCTCAGCCAACTTACTTGACCCTTGAGTTTTTCAGCGGGGTATGACTGCTTGTAGAGTAAAGAGTACTTTGTTCCAAGCTTGAGGTGATGTGCTGTTGTTTTCAGAGCTATTATAGCCAGCTCTGCCACACCAGTACTCCTCCTTCCCCAAGAACCCCCAACCTGGACTGGACTCAGATCTTAAGCAGGCTCTGCACTCCTTCTCTGATCCACTTAATTCCTCCCACCACGTGGGCCTGAGGCCAGAAGCAACTGCAGCTGTAGTTCTATAGCTACTCCACTTCCGCTGCCCCTGGCATGGTGGCCCAACTGCAAACTCCTTCCACTCCTGCAGCTTTTCCCACTAACCTTCTCTATCATCTTTGTTGTCAGTGGGTTGAGAAGTCTGGTAACTGCCACAGCTCACTGATTCATGGCACTAGGGCCAGCGCCGCCCGGCTCCTGGTCTAGTTGATCCTGCTGCTGCCCACACTGGGCTCTGCTCTGCTCCACTCCCAGCTCCGTGCACATTAGACCTTACCCAGAGACCATCCAGGCTGTCCTGGGCTGAATCCCTGCTTCCCTCTGCTATTTTGTGGGTTCAACATTTCTAGAATTTGCCCAGATCCATTTTTATAGGTTTTTGGAGGGACTTGGAAGGAAGGTCAAGCAAGTCCCTGCTTTGCAGCTGCCATCTTGGTTCCACCCCCTTCCTGCTCATCATTTCTTAAAGCACAGTAGTATTTCATCACAATTAAATACAATTTGTTCATCCATTCCCCAATTGATGGACATCCCCTCAAGTTCCAATTCTTTGCCACCACACAAAGAACTGCTGTAAATATTTTTTGTACATGCAGTTCCTTTTCTTTAAAAAGAATTAATGGCTATGGGATGCAGATCTAGTAGTGGTATTGCTTGGTCAAAGGATATGCATGTCTTAATATAGCCCTTTGAGCATAGTTACAAATTGTTCTACAGAATGATTAAATCAACATACAACTTCATCAATAATACATTGATGTTTCAATTTCCCCACATCCCCTCTGACATTTGCCATTTTCCTTTTCTGTCATGTTAACCAATCTGATAGGTGTGGGGGCTCACTTGGAGTTGTTTTCATTTGCATTTCTTTAATCAATGGTGACTTAAAGCATTTTTATATGCCTATAAATAGCTTTGATGATTTCATCTGAAAATCTGTTCATATCAATGTCTATTTTTCCCTCTGGTTCTAAAACACCAGGTCAGTTTTCCTTTATAATTTATTGGAATATTATGCTTAGGCTCTTTTTTTTATCATGGCTTTTAGGTAGTTCAATAATCTTTAAAATCTCATCTATTTTTCCAGGTCAGTTGTTTTTTCTAATAACATATTTCATATTTTATTATATTTTTTCATCTTCTTCCTTGTGTTTTATTGTTTCTTGTTCTCATAAAATCATTAGCTTCCTCTTGCCTATTTTTTAAAATATTTTTTAAAATTTTTTTAAAAAATCGTTTTCTTCTATGAGCTTTTGTACCTTTTTTCCTGTTTAGCCAATTCTACTTCTTAAGGAATTCTTTTATTTTGCTGTTATTGTTGTCGTTTTGTTGCTTTTATTCATTTTATTTTTTAAAATCTTATTTAATATTTTATTTCTTTCCCAATTACATGAAAAATTTCAATATTTCTCTTTTTCAAAACTCAAATTTCATATTGTCTCCCTTCCTCCTTTATGCCCCTCCCCATTGGGAAGGCAAGCAACCTGACACAGGCCATACATGTGCAATCATGTAAAACACACCTACATGCAAGTCATCCTGTGAAAGAAAACACAGACAGAAAAACCAAGACAAATAAAGAAAGCAATGAAAAAGTATCTTTGGCCAACATTCAGGTTCCATCAGATTCCTCCCTGGACATAGACAGCACCACTCATTGTTATTTCACAGAACTATCTTGGCTCCACCCCTAATTTTAAGATATTTTAGATAAATATGTTTTCTCCAATCAACCACTTCCCTTTTTTCCTAGATGTAATTATATTATTCATGCAAAATATTTTCAGTTTCATGTAAATGAAATTATTTAGTTTCTCTTTTGTGATTGCCCTGAATGCTTGTATAGTTAAGAATTTTCCACTTAGCCATAGCTATGAAAGTTACCTAATCTAATTCTCTTCCAATTGTTTTCATGGCGTCACTTTAAACATTCCAGTTCCACATACATATTGAGCTTTTGTGTGTGTGTGTGGTATAAGATGTTAGTATAAGCCTAATTTCTGCCAAACTAAAGAAATGACTTTTAAATCAATATACTGAATAATCTTCCAAAATCTTGACTTTTTTCACAGGCCTACCTAAGCATTTTACTCTCTACCAGGCACTGAGAAAAAAAAAGAACAAAAATAATCTGGTCACACCAATATTTTCAAAAGCCACACTCATTAAAACCATATGCCAAACTAAATAGTGCAAGCCAATACACGCTCTCATCCAAAACTAAAAAATAATCTGAAACTTTTGTCTCCTAATTTCTCTGGTATTGATTTCATTCAGAATTTGTTTCTAAGAGCAAGTAAATAGTAACTAGGGCACCAAACATTTAGAAACAGCAAAATGCTTACTTTTAGTCTCTGGAAAATGATGCTTGCATTATAAACTTGAAAATAGGTCAAACTGCTTTGAGTACAATCACAATATCCTGGATGGCTAATAAAATGTGACAATAAATAGAAACAGAGAATAAAAAAACTCTAATAAATATTGTCCTCTAAGGTGTTGCAAGAAGATTAGATGAATTTTAACAGTTAGGCACTGGTTTTGGTTTTATTTTTATCCATCTTATATGTTTAATTATCAATGATAAAGAGGGAAGAGAGGCTGAAGCTTAATGGAATCTCGGGAATTATTTCCCTCTCAGGGAGCTAGAATCTAGTAACAGCTCTCAAATCATAGATCATAGGGCTGTAGTATATTAGAATTTCATATGGAAGGGAACTTAGAAGTAATCCAGTTTAACCCATTTTACAGATGAAGAACGATGATTGGTGAGGTTAAGTTACTTTCCAGCTTCACATAGAGAGTAAGTATCTGAGATTCTAAGGTAGAGATTAAAATCTAGGCTTTCCTATCTCCTGGTGAGGTACTGTGTCTACTCTACCATCCCACTTCTCGATGAAGTGAACATACTTAAAATTTAAAACTGTGACCTATTATTGTGTGATCATGTGACTGTGAAGGGAGTCAGAGAAAACAAAAAGAAGACAGAAAAAAGAAAGAATGGAAAAGAGAGGTAGAAATATAGACAAAGTGAGAGTAGCATTTCTCCCAGTGTTTTTGAGCAGCAAACATCATATTGACCACTCTTCAACCCTTTCTGCACCCACACCAGCTCTCAGGCAGTTGAACATCTTCCAGGCGAAGGATCAGCATATTAAGGAGGACTCTGGCAAGAATCTTGCAGGCAATGATTAAGAGAGAGAGAGAGTGAGCCCTCTGTGATTGTCATGGGACAACCTATTTCCTTTTCCTTTTCCTTCATAGAGATGGATAATGGAGGAATTCTTGAACTGCTGGAGGATAACCTCCCTTTGCCATATAACTCAGAAGATTTCAGTCAGGTTTTGTATAGTGTACTCTCTGCCTTACAAATTTCAACCGAAATAGAATCAGAGCCATGTACTTTGCTCCACAAGAGAAAACTAATCATATTCAAAACTTCTTCTTCAGTTGGAAGTTCAGCTAAAGAGGTATTGACTCCAACATGAGGTATACCAATCAGTGGCTTCAGCATTAGTTGATAATGGTCTGTTGAAGACATGATGGAATTGTTCACCCATCTCTCCAAGGATCATGTTCTTATCATTTATCCATGTGGCTCTATCAGTGCTGAATGGTTGAGATACACCATAGGTCTTTGTCCCATAAATAGCCTTCTGGGAATCCTAAAAGCACTTTAGATTGTTACTATCCTCTCATCATAAAACTGAATTTCATCTGCCTTCTTACTGAGCCTAGAATCCTACATCTAAGTTTCACTTGCACTTTACTTTTTTATGCCTTCTTGGAGGTAAATGAACTATCCTGCTGGTACATCCTGTGGAGTTCTCATTTTTTCATTTAGCAGCTTCTGAAGTTCCCCATCATTTTCATCAAACTAATCTTGATTTTTATGAGTGTTCTGGCCCTGATGAGTAAATAGGACACTGTATGGTAAATCTCTAAAAGTTGCCATTCCTTTTCTGCTCCACTACTGCCAACCATGAGTTGGCTCAGCTTTACCTCCAAGTTAGCAACCAACTGTTTACACTCAGAGAAGCACTCTGTTGACATTAAGTCTTCTGGTAATCATCTTGTCTCAGGTCTGTTGCTTTTGTTGATTGCAAATGTTTAGATTGGAGCCTATGATCCATCCAGCACTCTTCAGCACACATCACCTTCATTACTTTCTCATCTTGTCTTCTTACAATGACATAACCTATTTTTTTGGAGGGCAGAAAGAAAGGCAATTGGGGTTAAGTGACTTGCCCAAGGTCACACAGCTAATAAGTGTCAAATGTTTGAGGCTGGATTTGAACTCAGGTCCTCCTGACTCCAGGGCCAGTGCTCTATTCACTGTGTCACCTAGCTGCCCCTCTACTTGCCTACCCCCTCCAAGGATCTTTCCCCTATCCTCCCATTCCCATAAATCTAAACACCCTTCTATGCCCCCTTTTACCTATTCCATCATTCTCCCCTCTAAAAATCCTTCCCTTGTCCTCTCCCCCCACCCTATGCCCCTACCATTTTATTTGTAGTAAATTAAGAAGACTTTTATACTCTTCTAAATATATCGTTCCCTCTTAAACCTATTCCTGATGAAAGAAGATTACCAGAACTACCAGCCCTCCTCCAACATCTAATTCCTCTGTATCCATTTTTCCTCCTGCACCTCATTTGTATAAAATAATTACTCTTTTTAGCTGTTCCTAAATGGTTTTATTTTTAAATTCATATCACAGTCAGGTTTACCCCAATCTTATGAGCTCACAAATTATTGATAAGAATCTTAGACACACATTTTACATATATAAAAGGTAAATAGTCTGTCGTTATGAATCCCTTATAATCAGTCTTTGGTATGTACCTTATCTTTCTCTTGGTTTTTGTATATTGAATCATGTATTAAATTCAGGATTTTTTAAATAAATTCTTGAAAGTCTGAGAGTTTATAAAATGTCTATTTTTTTTCTTTCAAGGTAATACTTAGCTTTGCAGGGTATGATATTTTCAGCCAAAGCACCAGTTCTTTTGCTGTTCAATATGTTGTGTTCCAAGACGTGCATTCCTTTAATGTTTCTGCTGCTAGGTCTTGTGTAATTCTAATTGTGGCATCATCATATTTAAATTGTTTTGATGTCGATGCTTTTAATATTTTATCCTTGAGATGGGTATTTTGGAATTTGATTATGATATTCCTATGAGTTTTCCTCATAGGATCTCTTTTAAGTGCTGATCAATGGATTTTTTCCTATTTCTACTTCCCTGCCTCATTTTAATGCTTGAGGACAATTTTCTTTTCTTTAATTATTTCTTGTATTACTGTATCAAGATTCTTTTTTTGATCATAACTTTGTTAGTATGATTATTTTAATATTTTCTCTTCATCTATTCTCCAAATTTGTTGTTTTTCTTATAAGATGCTTCACTTTCTCTTCTCTTTTTCCGTTATTCACATTTTGTTTAATTACTTCTTGATCTCTTATAATTTTGCTGGCTCCACTTTTCCCAATTCTAATTTTTGACGTGTGATTTTACTCCTTAAAATGCTGGATCTCCTTTTCTAATTGGTTAACTTCCCTTTCATAACTTTCTTGTTTTTCTTGAATTGTTCTTTTTTTTTTTTTTAGTTTTTCCTCCATCCCTGTCATTTGATTTTTAAAGTCTTTTTTAAGATCTTCTATAAATTCTTTTGGGCAGGTGACCATTTGACATTATTCTTTGAGGGTTTCTTTAATTCAATATCCTCCTCTGAAGATGAGTGAAACATGGTCATCTCTATTCCCATATTAGCTTCCTATGGTTGGATTCTATCTCCTTTGCCTACAAATTTTTGTGGTAATAGTTTGAATTTTGTAATAACCTCTAACCTTGCAGTGTGGGAAATGGTTCCTCTTGCCCCAGATCTTCAGTTGTCCCCTCTAGCCTGGAACCAAAATCAAACCTCCAACCTCCTGTAAGTGTCCAAAGCCAGGGGCTTTCTTCCCCACTGCTTCTGTACTCACCAGGTGTAAGCTGGTTCCCTCTCACTCCCACCTCTCTTTGCAGCAAGCTGGATCTGGCATTCCTCATCAGCAGAGGTTCCCTGAATCTTTCTGGGCTCAAATGCCCAACTCCCCTCACTATCCTGGGGTGAAAAGTTCCTGTGGCAGGGGTCAAGGCAGCCCC
Organism: Phalanger gymnotis; assembly: GCA_028646595.1. Lineage (NCBI taxonomy): Eukaryota > Metazoa > Chordata > Mammalia > Diprotodontia > Phalangeridae > Phalanger > Phalanger gymnotis. The sequence goes on along the minus strand of JAQQSZ010000116.1, from coordinate 24,985 downwards.
TCAAACCAACTAACCCTAGGACTTGCTGCCTGCTGTTTGAGCAGCTTGCAGCTTGTTGTTAAAACAGAACCTAGCCTGGATGTGTCTACTCCTTGAAGGGACCAAACCTTGTCCTGAGATTTTTCTTCTGATCCTCTCAAAGTTTCCCAGGAAGACTCCCATCATGCCCCATTTCTTCTTTGTCTCCACTCATACTTTGTTTCCCCTAAGGTGCTATTTTAACTCTTTTGTGGGGGAAAACCTTAAGAGCTTGGAATTCTCTGACCTATTCTGCCATCTTCCCAGAATCCTCTGACATAGCCTATTAAATGCCAATGCAAGGGTGCATCCCCGGAATTTTATTGCATTTAGGTAAATGGTAGACAATGTTGGTGATGAGAAGGTCATGAGTCAAACAAATCTTCAATATTAAGTGACCATTGCTGTTGCTGTTACTGGCTCTATTCCTCCCAAAGACTTCCTGCCATTTCTGATAGTCTGTGCCTATTCTGGTATTAAAATCACTCAAAATTACAAGCTTGTTCTCCTTCAATATATTGAAGCTGAGGATCTCTAGGTCTTTATGAAATTTTTCTTTGACCTCATTATAGTACATCATGGTGGGAGCATGCACACTGATAATAGTAACATAGTGCTTTCCTGCAAGTGGCAATTGCATTTTCCTGAGCCTGTCATTCATTCCTTTTGGGAAGAATACAAGCTTGTTGACTAGATTAGTTTTAATTATTAAATATATTCCAGCTTCACAACACTCCTCATAACTTCAGCTACTCCAGAAAAAAATATGTATCTAGCACCAACTTCATGTAAGCTTGCCTTCATTTGCAAGTCCATTTCATTCAGGAGTGCAATACCTGCTTAGTTCTCTTGCCAGAAGAGCTGTCCATCTTTCAGGTCTACTGGAAATCTTGTTGTCCATAAGCATGCACACATTCCATGTACAAATGCTGAATGGAATCCTCTTCACAAAAGTATTTTTTTTACATTTTTTTGTGACCGCAGGGTAGGATCCCCACCTACCAGAGTAAGCAAGCCAGAGTTAGGTTTGGTGAAGCAGACAACTTTTAGGGTACCTTTTCTAGCTCCTTCCTCACACCAGGATATGAGTACTACAGGCCTTAAAAAAGACTGCTTAGATACCCAGGAGGCTACCAAACCCCGCTGCAGCTTCAATCCAGTGAGAAGATGATCCTATGACTTGGGCCACCTATGTGCAGAGTTGTGACTATAGATCCTAGTGTATCCACCTCTGCTGCTTTCTCACTTGCCCATTGCCATAGGACTTTGAGGTAGGTAAAAATGGAAAATTGTATGAGTGATGTATTTTGACCCATGCATAAATTTGATTTAAATGAGGCAGAGTTGCTCAAAGTTGTTAGTCTCACTTTCTTTTCCAGAGTTATCAGGTAAAAGAAAAGTCAAGATGACTAGCCATGCCTTTGGATGTAGTGTATGACCTTGGTATCTTCAATGTCTAATTAAGTTCTAACCACTACACAGTGCCTGTTTCTACTGACTTCATGGCCCATTGGAACAAATTGTACACATCCACCAATTGTACTGCGGGAAGTCTTCATTACACTTTGGCTAGATATCCCTCTAACTCACCAATAGTTTTGATGCCCATTAGTTACCCTAAGTTTTTTTTTTTTGCCTGTCTGCCAAAACATTTACTGGGGCATGGGTGCTGTTCTTGCTACAACTTCTTGGAATGTGTAAGAGTTCTGTGTCAGGTGGACACTAAAGTTGGAAAGCAGTCCAGAAAAGGGCTCAAGAAGCCCTCACACTAGAAGCACTAGTGTTCCCCGAGCATCTGAATATTCCCACTCATTCATCTGCATCCTTTATTAACAATTAGTTGAAGAGATGATTATAATTTGGTAGGAATTAAAACTACTATACAAATATTGGTGGTTTATTTTATCATACCGTAGTAGAATTTCACTGCAATTCCCTTCCAAGAAATCCTTGAAAGAAAAATGCATTAGAATGTAGCTTAAATATAATTTTTTGCTTCATTGGAAGTAAAGAATTAAATGACAATATTGGAAACAGCAAGACTCGTAAGAGATGTTCTTTTGCCTGACTATCCAACGTATTTTAACATCACAAAGGAAAATCCTGCAGAAAATTCCATAGATAAAGGCAGACATTGTTCTCCATGGTGGTAGTTAGCCATGCATGTTGTAGAAGTTGATTATGATGAATGGATAGATGGGATTGATAGATGAAGCATTTATTAAGCACTTATCAAATGTTGTGTGCGTGTGCTAAGTGCTAGGGATACAAATGGAAAAGTAAAGTTCCCAAAGAGTTCAAATTCTTTTTTTAGTTTCTTATTTTTAATTTATTGTATTTTATTTTAATTTATGGAATAAACAAGTATTCTCATAACATAGTACAATAAAAAACGATGGTATATGAAAGTATAAAGCTATTATGCATGACTTGCTATTCCTTTCAAATATACAACAAAATTATCCTGTGGATTACTTTCCTTTTTTTCCTTCCCTCCTTCCCCACCATATAGATGGCTACCGTTACACACACACACACACACACACACACACACACACACACACACACACACACACACAGATGCATGTATGTGTATATTCTATACATACTTCTATTTATCAGTTTTTGCTCTGGATGCAAGTAGTATCTTTGTTCATATGTCCTTGATAGTTGATTTGGGTATTTATAATGGTGAAAATAACATATTGGCTCAATGTTATTGTTAAACTAATATCACTGCTATTATATAGAATATTTGCTTAGTTCTGCTCATTTTGTTCTTCATTACTTTGTGCAAGTATTCCCATGGTTTTCTAAAATTGTTGAGCTCATCATTTCTTATACCATAGTAGTATTCTATCACAATCATATATCACAACTTGTTCAACCATTCTTCAATTGATGGGCATCCCTGCACTTTCTAGTTCTTTGCTACCACAAAGACAGCTGCTACAACCATTTTAGAATATATAGGGATTTTTTTCCCCTTTTTCCTTAGTCATCTTTGGAGACAGACCAAGTAGTGGTGCTGTAGGGTCAAAGGGTATGGGTCATTTAATAATTCTTTGGGTATAATTCCAGATTGCCCTCCAAAATGGTTGGATCATTTTATAATTCCACAATGAATCAGTGTCCCATTTTTCCACATCCTTTCCAACATTTGTCACTTTCCCCTTCTATCATTTTAGCTAATCTGGTAGGTATAAAATGATATCTCAAAGTTGTTTTGATCTGCATTTATCTAATCAATAATGATTTAGAGCATTTTTTTTAACTATTTTGATATCTTCATTGGAAAACTGCCTGTTCGTATCCTTTGATCAGTTATCAATTAGAGAATGACTTCTATTCTTGTGACTTGACAAAATTCTAATTATTATTTGTGAATTTTCTTCCATCTTAATTTTACTCACTATTATCCTTCTCAGCCTTTCTTTTCATCCTATCCCTGTTACCTTATATTTCCTTTGCCCTCTTATTACTTATTTTGCCCACCCCTCCAAAATTCCCCCCCCTTTATCTTTTTCCCTCTGCCCTCCTAATCTTATTCTATGAAAGCTTTTAAAAGTCCCTAACCCACCATATCCCCTACTTTTCTCATCTCTCCTGAAGTTAGGAAGACTTCTAAATCTTTGGATGTATAATTTGTTTACTCTTCAACCCAGAGGAAAGTTCCAACATTACCAGTCCTTCATCCCCACCAGTTTTTTTTCTGTATTGTTTCTTCCTTTTATGCACCATGTTTTATGATTATTGCTTCTTTTTTCTTTTCCTGACCAATTTTGCTTTTTTTAGAATCACCCCATCATACACAATTTTCTTTCAGACTACCTGAGTAATGATAGCAGTTTTAAAAATACTAATAACATTTTCACATATGAAAAGTAAACAGTTTAACCTCCATTGGTGCCTTGTAATTAGTCTTTGATGATTTCCTTATATTTCTTCTGGATATTTTATATCAAAATTTCCTTTGAGTTCTGGTCTTTATTTTACAAATACCTGAAACTCTTTCAGTTCACCAAAAGTCCATTTTTTTCATTCAGGATTTTACTCAACTTTGCCAGATAAGTTACTCTTGGGTGCAACTCAATCTCCTTTGCTCTTCAAAATATAATGTCCCAAGACCTATGGTCTTGTGAAATCCTGATTATTTTCTGCAGTGTTTGATCATTTTCTTATTGCTTGCATTATTTTTGTTTTAACCTGGAAAATGTGAAGCTTGGCTATTACATTCCTGTAAGTTTTCTTCCTGGGATATCTTTCAAGTGCTGATTGGTGGATTCTTTCTTTTTGTACTTTTTACCTTCTTGTTCTATAAATTTATGGCAATTTCCTTAAATAATTTCTTGTAATATTGTACCTAAATTTTTATCTCAAATTTCAGGTAGTATGACAATTCTTATATTGTCTCTCCTTTACCTGTTCTCCAGATCAGTTCTTTTTCTAATGAGATGTTTCAAATTCTCTTCTATTTTGTCTAGTTTTATTATATCCTGGTGTCTAATAATACCATCCATTCAATTCCACTTGCCCAATTCTAGTTTTCAAGGTGTTATTTTCTTCCTTATGATTTTGTATCTTGTTTTCTAATTGGTTAATTTTCTTTTCACAATTTTCTTGGATTGATATTGTCTTTTTCTAATTTTTCCTCATTTTTCTCTTATTTTATTTTTAATTCCTTTTTAAGTTCTTTCTAGATTTATTTGGAGGCTTCTGACCACTTGATGTTACTCTTTAGGGTAGGATTGGCTTTTCCCCCCTTACCATCTTTCTCTAAATGTGAACCCACATCTTCTTTTATTACAAAGTAGGCATCAATGATGCGGGTTTTTTTTCCTTTGCTTACTCATTTTCATTTTTAATTAGTCTTATTTTAATAGATTATTATTATTACTATTTTAATGTTGTTTTAAGCCACCAAACCTTTTAACTGTTGCTTTCTGAATTCTGTCTGGAAGCTCAAACTGAGAAACTCCTCTCACCCTCCACTAAGCCACAGCCACACTGTCCCATAAATGTACTTGTTCCCTGTGATACCACACTCACTGGAATTGTGCTCATTCCTTCTCATCCATTGCCACAATCCAGGACCATGTCTGGTTAGCACCACTAGGCCTGATTCCTAGAAACACCAGGGGGTTCTTCAATCTTCCCTCAATTAGGCATCTGCTATTCCTTAGATGAAAGATTGTGAGGTCAAAGTTTGTGAGGTCAAAGTTCCTGAGGCTGTGAGGAAAAACTTCCTGAGGAAAAATTTCTTGAGGCCTCATCTAGTGAGGGATCATATCCTAATGGGGAGTCAACATATATAGAAGGTTTCACCTACAAGTCAAATAGGAAGGTCCCATGGTCCTTAGGGTGCAACAGCAAAGAAGAGGGCAATGACTTTTCTTTAATGTCATCTACACTGATAAAATCAAATCAGTATCTGATGTTGAATCGTTTAATAATACCAAGGACTTTGATATCAAATGCTTTCATTTCTAGGCATTCAGTAGTTGTGGCTTTAAAATTTACGCAAAGAGCTGTCCAACTGCATTTCTGTAGGGATTGCCTCTCAGGATGTTGGATGGAAACACTGGGCTTGAAGTACTGCTATTCCCAAGTCTCTTGGGATCAAAGTCCTGAAGAATAGTTTAAAGACAGATAGACAGTGAAGGTTTTATTTTCCTGGTATAGGCTGCATACTGTGTCTTCCTCATGGTTACCTGCTATTTCAGGTAGGCTAGCTAGCCTGGTTGGTGAGTGACTATTGCTTGATAGTTGTTGAGGATGGCAGGCCATTTCTCTACATGAGGTGCTCCCCATCCTAACCCATTGATGGTTGTATGGGCTAGCCCAGAATAACAACTGGTTTTCTGGAGGTGGGAGTGATTCTGTCACCTCAAGGGCTCCTGTGCTTCTATGTATTTTAGTGGCATTTGGCCAGTAGCTGTTGCTGATGATGATGAAGAAGAAGGTAGGTGGTTTTGCAATGATTTCTCCCCTCAATGATAGTTTCAAGATCTGGGATAGAAGTTTGTCTGGAGACCAGGAGTCACTGATATAGGCTTTGGAGTTCATGGTCCTGGAATATCTCCATGTAATCTTTAGTATTTTCCTTTGAGACAAATGAAAATGGCTTACAACATTTTAGGTTATCATTTCCTATTGTCTATATGAAATTCTGCAGCAGACTAGTTTGAGTTAATTTTCTAATCACTTCAAACAAAGGATATGGGGATCAAAAATCTAGAGCTGTAAAGGACCTTAGATGCTATCAAGTCCAACATCCTTTGTTCACAGATAAGGAACTGAGGACCAGAGAGTAGTAGAGATGGGGTTCAAACTCAAGGACTCCAAATCAAATACGTATATTATTCAAATTAATTCAGTTTTATTCCATTCCATAGTATTATATAAAAGCAACTACTACATGCCAGGAGTGCTGCTGAGCATTGGAGATACAAAAACAAAATACAAAAATACAAAATACAAAAACAAAAATGAAAAACAGTACTTGCCATTGAGGAACTAAAATTCTCAAGGGATGGGGGAGATGAAGGAAACTACATGTACAGATAAGTCAATAAAATATGTTCATGACATACATTCATGACATGACATTCATACAATGTATTTTTTTTTCTTTTGAGAGTGAGAACTTTTAACAAATGAAATTAGGAAAGGTTTCAACTCCATTTCAGGTGAGATTTGGAGGGATCTTTGAATTCCAGGAAATATCTATGTAGAGTGAGAGAGAAAGATGGAGAAGGGGATAAGCAAAGGATGGAGGTGATAGATAGATTCTTATGTGTATGGAACAGAAATTAGATCAGTTCCTCTAGAACCATTGCACTCATGAAGGGGAATAGTGTGAGAAATGATGTTGAAAAACAGATTTGAGCCAGATTTTGAGTGGCCTTAGATTTTATGGAGAAGTGTTTCTTTTTTATCCAAGAGTCAATAAGGAGAAACTGAAAGAAAGAAAAAGCCCTTTAGGAATATCAATTTGGCAAGTATGTGATTAACTGATTGAGTGGAGAAGGACTAGTGGCAGAGAAATTGATTAGGAAGCTACCATTTTAGTCTAGTCAAGAGTTAATGAGGAACTAAAATTGGGTGGTGACCACATGAGTCAAGAGAAGGGGCCCAAAAGATGAAGAGATGCAATTGACAATGTATCTAACTAAGATACCAGGGAAAATGAATGGAATAGTTGAGGATGAATGCTAGGTTGCAAACCTGGGAAAAAAAGGATAGCAGTGCCTTTAAAAGAAATAGGATCATTAAGAACCTATAAGTTTTACAATTTGTTAGCTTAAGAAGTTAACTTTGATCATAGGATTAGGATTGTTAGGATCATTAGAGAACATGTAGCTTAACCTCTTCTTTGAACAGAAAAGAAAATTCAGATCAAGGTTAAGTGACTTACCCAAGGTTACTGTGTTGTTAAGCAAAATGGTCTCCTTAGCACTTAGTTCAACAAGTGCCATTGAAGAGTTTGGCTTTTATTTGCTTTGAGTAATTCAGCTATTTCGTTGAATCTTGCTAAATGCTAAGCCTCAGGACCAAACCCCTATTGGGTGTAACATTAACATTATTAGGTAATAGTAATTAAGGTGGGACATTTTGCTTTTCTTCTCTTAAGTGCCTTTAATGATTCTGGGGTAGATAAAGTGGGATCTTTTTGTCTTGGAGTATTTCTCAGCACTGAGACAAGTAGGAGTCATTGATTTGCATATGATGTGATCCTGGGGATGGAGAACTTTCCCAGACTCAGCCTGGGTGAGGTCAAATACTTCAGGGCTCCAAAAACTGGATATAACTGGGGAGAGCTTGGCATTGGATTTTTGGGGGCACATTCATGGAAGGAGTGTTGAGACTCTTGGCAAGCTGCAAACTGCCCCCCAGCTTTGAAACCCAGATGTTGGTACTGGTAACTATGAATTGTATTGAGTCTGTCTGTTTTCATAATTTGGTTAAGGGCTCTTGAGATGGTGTTGATGAAGAGACTCCGGGCAGCTGTAGCTAAGGAGCCCTCCAGCTTGTAAACCTGAATGCTGAGACTTTGCTGAACTCTGGTAACTATGTATCGGTATTTGAATCAGACAAGGTTTGTCTGTTGATGATTGTAATTTGCTTGTATTTTGCTCTGAAGTTCAGGGTGCTGGCTTTTTCCCCTGAACTAAGTGAATGATATTTGTGTGCTGAATTAAAGTAAGCTTGCCAACCCCTTAACCTTGCTATCCTTATTAAGGCAGATCAAAAGAACCTGGGCTTTCTGGCTGTCCAGCAGCTTTCTGGGTGCTGGCTGTGGGTGAATCTGGACATCTCCCCCTCCCCCACAGAAGCTGCTAGCCAGATTTTGGAAACAGTTACATAGCAGGTTCTGCTGTCTAAAGATCATCTTGAAGAAGCTCAGAAAAACTCATTATTGGAGGGCGGAGCCAAGATGGCAGCTGGGAAGCAGCGACTGGCGTGAGCTCCCCACCAAGTTCCTCCAAAAACCTATAAAACAATGGCTCTGAACCAATTCTAGAGCTGCAGAACCCACAAAGTGGCAGAGGGAAGCAGGGCCCCAACCCAGGACAGCCTGGATGGTCTCTGGGTAAGGTCTGTCCCACATGGACCTCCCAGCCCCCAGCCGAGGGGAGCGGAGCTGAGCCCAGC
>JAQQSZ010000116.1:0-15812 GCA_028646595.1 Phalanger gymnotis | reverse complement strand
CTTCCACTCAAAAGAAACAAAAGCCATGCTAATGAGACAATTTTGCTTAACAACACACTCCACCCCTTGTTCTAGGATACACGAGTATAAGTAGATTTGAGAATCATCAGCATTGTGATGGTAATTAAATGCATGGGAACTGATGAGATCACCATATAAAGTAGTATAGAGGGAAAACAGAAGATGGACCAGGACAGAATCTTATGGGATATCTATGGTTAAAGCATATGATTTGCTCATCATGCCTCATTACAGTAGCTTGCCCAAGTTGTAAACTGGAATGAGGAATTGGAAGGGAAGGATGTGACTTTCAAAATTCAGCATTGCCAAATAAATAGTTATCAGAGAAGATAAAAGGTATAATATGCCCTTCTTTAAGTTATAGGAAAAGTGGAAGATCTTGGAGAACTCTAAAAGTTAAATTGACATTCAAAATTCTCCACATTCATCTCCAACCAGTATTTGTTCCTTTATCTCACATTATCCTACTTCACAAATCCCTACATTCTAGTCAAAATAAATTATCCTACTTTCTATTCCTTAAATACATTCCAAGCTGTTCCTCCTCTGTGCCTTTTATCACAACTGAAACGCCTTCCCCTGATCTTTGCCTCTTAAAGTGGCATGGCCCTTTAAGAATGACTTTGAATAGCAATCTCTCTAGGAAATTTTCCCTGATTTCTCAAGCCTAAGGGATCTGTATTTCTTCTGAATTTTCCTGACATTTTGTTTGTATCTCTGTCACATATTCTAATTTGGATTGGATTCAATTTTTTTATGTCTTGTCTTCCTACTAGATTGTGAACTCTTGGAGGGATAGGGCTTCTAGTTTCATACTTATATCTCTTTTAATGCTTAGAATATAGGTAGATACTTGTGAAATGTTTGCTGAATTGAATCAAATGAAAACTCAGAAGCAAAAATATTAGAACATCTGTATCAGCTAGATTCACCTGAGAAAATGTTTACTCTTTAATCAATACTTCCTACCATTCAGCATACAATGCCTCATAGGCCATGTAGCTACAATTGACTGCCTTTTCACCAAATGTTCTTTTCAGGGACAAAGGCACTTACATTTATGTTGGGGCTGGTTTCTAGTTGATTGCTAGTAGCACCACAATGTTTCCTCCCAAAAAACAAAATCATTTTGCTATCTAAGAGATGACAGAAGAAATAGGTCTCTATGAATTATAACTTTTAAGGGCAAGTGAGAGAAATGAAATGAATTCTCCCCTCCATACTGTCAATTAGAATAGTTTATTTCTAGAAATAATTTAATGTAATATATCTGAAGATGAAACAAAATATAAACACTATTTTGGAGGGATTTATAATCCTTGGTGTTAGATTATATTCTCTGTCGCTTAAATTATTTCCTGATGCCTCAGTGAAGTATTTTTTTGTTTTGTTTTGTTTTTGTTTGCAGAAAAAGAAGTAGTCATGGATGACTTTGGATGCTAATGGACTATATTAATCTTTTCCTACATGCCATCACAAGAAAACGAGTCAACTGAAACTGTTTTGGAGGGGGCACAAGATTCATCTAGCTAGTTAGACTTACCTTTTCACCAAGTTATCTGGTTGTTTAATTGTCAGACAGATGTATGCTGAAGAGTACACTTTTCATCTGTTAAGTCCAGTACAGTATGGCTCCTGCTTAATTGAAAATGTGACTTAACTAGACTATATTTATATGCAAGGTAGGTAGGCCAATGGGACAGGACTAAGTATCTGCTCAGCTCATGATAACAGATTACATTTGGGAATATAGCTTAAAGTTCCCTGTCACCCAAATTGAGGTAGCTATGTCAATAAGAATAGATTACAGAAAATAATAGGGAGGGAAAGAATTGAGTAGCAAATAATTTGAATAATAAAGTACCAAACTAAGGCTAGGAAACCAAACAACTTAGTCTTGGGTGTCCCTGGACTACTTACTCCCAGACTCCTAAAAAAAAATCTTCCAACTTAGATTTTTGAATATTTTATTCAATGTAAACTAATGATTGTAAAATTCCAGAATCAAGGATCTGGAAGATCCGTGCTCTGATTTACCAGCAGCTCCTAACTACCAGCTTGCCAAAGTCCATTTATATACCATTCAAGGTATTTTACATAATCCATATTTTATAATTAGCATATCAACATAAGTATTGTGTCTTGCTACTTTTAAAAATGCTTTTTAAAATTTCACCTCAAAACATACATATTATACATTAAAGGCCTGTCAGTGTGCCCTCTAGCCAAATAGTTTCATTGCAATGGTGATAAATATGAGAAATGTATAATTATAGGCATGGTTTGACTGGGATTTTTTCCCCTTGTTGACCCCGGGTGAAATTATTTGCACTTTTCATTCTTTGTCCCAGCATTAGTTTGAGTGCTGTTTCCTTGGGATATAGTGATTTCTTTTGGTTCTTGTCTGCCCTTTAACTTCCAGGCCTCCCTTTGTTTGTTAGCCAAGTCTAAATTCTAAAGGAAAAAAACAACAGAATGTACAAATGCATCTGTTAAACTACATCCCTGCCTTTGTGTTTTTACCTTAACAAAGGAGAGGGCACAGTTAAAAACAAACACAAAACAAGTTTAAAGGTGATTGTTATTGGGTATCATTACCAATCATATAATTACTGTGATTAATAGAAGACAACACATTATAGGTGACACCAAGCTGGCATATTTAGGGATGTCTCTACTAGGTTGTTGTGACATTTTGCCTTAGAGAGAGAGGCTATTATTTAGAAAAAATATTGCAAGAGCTGTCCAACATTTTTTTCCAGATCCTTCTCTCTTACACATAAATCAACAGTACAAAGTTTCCTTAAAATTCATTTTAAAATTATATATATCTCAGTTATTGTTTGATTCCAAAGGTCAGGCTGCTTAAACCCCATGTGATGATGAATCACTCACAAGTTAGGTATTGGATTTAGCAGCATGGGGCCACCCATGTGACAACTTTCTGCAGGGCTACCTGGTTCTGTGCAGTGCCATTACCAAATAGGCTCACCTACAGTGACATTTGCTGAGGAACTGAAAGCAAGGATTAGGGCCAGAAAGGGCTCAAAATCATTTCCTCCTCTGCATTGACAGTGATCAATTTAGCAACAAAAACAATGAAAAAATTATGAAAGTCAGTAAGCCCAAAGTGACCCTTATTCCCTTCTAGACATAATTTAGTCTTCCTTTTTTTCTCCTCCTTAAAAACAGAAACTATATCACTGTTCTTTTCTTTCCTGTATTCCCATAAATCTTTGATCACCAGTAAGAAATTGAGCATTGGAGCCACAAGCAGACCTTGGTATAGCAATACATAAAGTTAAAAATTCACAACATAAATTTTTATGCAAAAGACCAAGGCCCCAGGAGACCCACAAGCAGCAATGTAAGTTGTAAGTAGATAAGAATAAGAAAATACAAGGTAGGCTGCACTTTAAAATATTTGTCTAATCAATTAATTAAGCTTATTGATCAAATTATTCCCATAGTTGATTTCTTTTGGCCTCAGGGCAAGTTTCTTGGGAAAAGATCAAAGTCATGGTCAACAAGCATTTATTAAGGGTCTTCTGTGTGCTAGGCACTGCTTAGCATCTGGAAATACAAATAAAAAGGAAAAGAATCTGTCCCTGCACTTGAGGAGCAGACAGTATGGAAGAAGACAATAAATGAGTGAAAATGGGGGTGAGAGAAGGAAGTACACAGATTGTGATAGAGTCAGGAGGGGATCGAGAAAGGAAAGAAGACAGAGCTAGCCTAAGTACTTTCCTTAAAATAGAAGTTCTCAGAGGAAGCAGCCAAATTGAGGAAGGGTCCATTGAGGTAGAGTGTACTTCCAGTGTGAGAAGTCCAGAGAAGCACAAAACAACAAAAGCATCATAAAGAAAGTCCAGAAAGTGAGCATGGAGACCAAAGAAGAGACAAATATTGCAGACATATATTTGCATTTGAATATCATTATGTTCACTTCATCTCTTTGGCCTGGCATAATTCTGAATTGTAACAAATGAGAGTCATTTTAAATGCTTTGCAAGCTTATTAATTTATCATCATCATCATTTTAATAAGATGGCTGAGAGATATAGATTTGTTTATAGGATTTTATTTTGAATGATAATATTACGAGGCCAGGTCTTTGTCAGCAGAAATTATAGAAAGGTCATTCTAAAGCAGCCCAGACTTACTGATCATTGCATATATTGCAAGAAACCAGTAATAACTGTGTAACACATAAGCTTAAGATGCAAAAAAATCCTAGTTAGTAACTTAAAAGGCAATCTAGTGGGAAATATTATACATCTTAATCTCACTTTATTTCATAAAACAACAAACAAATCCTTATTGTATATGAGAGACTCTACAATATGGTTGAGAATTAAACTAACAAAGATACTGTACTATAATTGGAACATTATTGCAATTAGACCAGGCATAACATTGACCCCTAAAAGTTTAAGAGCACTGTTCTGAATATATATCAACATACTGAATAATCATAATCTCCTATGTGGAATGAAAAAATATTCTCAAATAACGGACACCTAGGGAAAAAAAATTTAAAAAAGGGAAAAGCTTATGACCATTCAGAAGCTGTAAAACAGACAATTTTAGAAGACATTTGACTGTTACCTGTTATGAGATTTCGTTACATCTGTGTTATATAAGCAAGCTTATAGAAGTAGAGGAGAGTCCAAATAATGACAAACCATTGACTTCACCACTGAATGATATATACTGCAATACTGTTTTTTTCTGACCTTCAGATTCTTGAACGTTAGAGTAGGGAAAATACTTTAAAATTCTACCTGTGAGTATAAAATAAAGGTCTCTGAGAAGGCCAGATAGGCTTAAGGAATATTCTCAGTGTGAGATAAGTATGGAATAACTCTTAAGGATAATTGTACTCTAGGCTGGCCCTCTTTTCACCCTCTTCACTGAACATGGTTTACAAAGATTTCTAGGTGCAGAGCCGAAGTGGGAAACAAAGATCTAACAAGGAGAATAATATATAAAGAGAGACATTCTGTTCTCTCTATGAGTATTCAACCACATACAGACACAAAACTGAACAATTATAGAAGAAATGCTACCTGAGGAACTGAACTGGTATATATGGTAAAGAGGATAGATGGTGGTGGATGTGGAAGACCAAAGACCTCCTCATCATCTGGTACATTCAGGCATGAAGTATATGTACTTTTATAGACAGTTCCACAAAAGTTAAATAAACTATATATGTGTGTTATAATGTTGGGAAGACAAGGATTAAATGAAATTGTCTCTGGTCTATTCATTCTTCCAGTCTAAAGGAATCCTCTGAATTTTGAAGCATATATAAAAAAAGATCATGCTTAACTCTGGTCCTGTTGCTGAACACATTATTAAAATGTAAGGGTGATAGTGTAGAATGACCTCATTAGGAAAAAGTGAAAAAAATGCTATACCCTGATACCTTAACCAAGGGAGAACATATATCCATTGTTCATTAAATATAAGCATAGTCTCAATACTACAGTTATATCCATTAAAGGCTTTAGACCAAGTGTGAAAAGTCTTGGATGAATTTAGTTGCCTTTGAAAAACGTTGGATAAACTAGAGTGGTGGTGCAAGAGAAGAATGTTGGTAATACTAGAGGAATGTTGTCCCATTCTGTGAGGCTAATATGAAGCCAGAGTGGTAGTTGGAATCAGGGATTTGAATGACTGGTAAGCCAGACAAGATTAACTGTGGTCAAGCCTCTGAAAAAGAATTGCTTGGAGAGAAAGAGAGCTCCTAGTTCTGGCTTTGCTCTGCATTGACCCCCTCTCTCTCCTTTCCCAAAGGAGAAACTCATTGACTTTGGAGAACTTGAAGATTTAGACTTTTCCATAGGTGTTTTAGCAATGTTCTCAGTAAAACAGTAGCCGATGGCAATGGTCACATTGGGATCCCAAGACAGACTGGCTGCAATGAGGAAAAGCATATTCAAGGCTCTACAAGGAACTGAGGAAAAAAAAAGAAAGCTCTGGTATACCCAAGGGGAATATCTAGAATATTCCAAGAAAAGACTTCCAGGAGTTGTGAGTTACCTCTTTACCACATTTGCATTTCAAGATCGAGATTACTTCTCCCTAGACAATGCACATACTTATGGGAGAACGTACCTCTGGTTTAAGGAGATATTTTGTACAAACTTCACTAGTTTATAAAAGCTGATTGAGTCCAGTTGGCTCATTCAAACTGATATCCCAAGGGAAAATACCTGTGTGTGCCCATAAGCAAAAACATTAGAAAATCTCAATTCCTTATTGAGATTATCATTGACAAACCATATGTTCCAGTTTTAGGATACTTCAAAGGCCTCTGGTTTCAATCTCTGGTATGGAATCTTCTACCAATATAGATCACAATTTAAAACATGTAGTCCTAGAGTCTCACTCAGTATTGAAAGAGAATCAGTGATGTGCATCTGGTCACACAATTGCTGTCAGCCAGAGCCAGAGTTTGAACCCAGATCTTGTGTACCTATGACCAGCACCCCTATCCTCTACATGATGGTGCCTCTCAATTTCTAAGATTTCAATCTTTCACCTATTTTCTTGCTTATTTATAGTTATTGACAAGCCAGAAAGTGCTGTTGTCAGAAATTCTCTAAGGACATGACTGTGAGCAAAGATACAAGACAAAAAGTCACTGAAATCAGTACTTTTCCATACTACTACCATTTATATCTAAATCTGAAAATCTATATGCTTTAACAGGAGTCCAGGAAAACTGAAATCAACTCTGAATCAAAAGTAATTTTCTTTGTTATGGTGTGCTTTATTCTTCTCTCCTAACAACATCTAGTTAATAGTGTCATGAAAAGAATGAGAATTTCTGTGACCTATGACTATTGATTCTAATATCTGTTTTACATGACCTCCTAAGGTAGAATTTAATCTATGCTTTGTGCTCAGAGCATACTTTTTGTCCTGCTTATTCCATGTGCACTCATATGTACATAGACACATACCTCTTTTCCCACCATCTAGTATTTATCAATTATCCTTACTGGAATTTGAAATGCAGTGATGAGTGATATGAAAGGTTCCAATTGCGGTCAGTTTTCTTGCCATGGGTAACATGTTCCTTTTGTCTATTATCAACTCTCTTTTCCCTTGAGCTTCTTTCAAGTGTTGTTTCCTAGTAGAAGAGGAAGAGAGAGGGAGAGAGGAAGAGAGAGAGAGAGAGACAGCGAGAGGAAGAGAGAGAGAGAGAGACAGAGAGAGACAGAGTGAGAGAGACAGAGAGTGAGACAGACAGACAGAAGACAGAGAAAGAAAGGAGAAAGAGAGAGAGAGAGTGAGACAGAGAGTGAGACAGACAGAGAAAGAGAGAGAGAGAGAGAGAGAGAGAGAGAGAGAGAGAGAGAGAGAGAGAAATGGAGAGAGACAGAGACAGAGAGAGAGAGAGAGAGAGAGAGAGAGAGAGAGAGAGAGAAATGGAGAGAGAGAGAGAGAACAGGAAGAAAAGTAATGTGTAAGAAGATAAAAGGGGGGAGGTGGGATTAATTAACAGAAAAGGTGATTGTGTGGAACGTTTTCACTGGCCTGTATCTAATTTGGAAGTGTCATCCACGATTTTTAAAAACATATCCAAGTGTCTATAAATCACTGGACATCACACTAATGCACTTGTTCTTTGGAGATTCAAAGGAATCCATTTCAAGTAGCTCAGGATAGCTTTTCCAAGTAGCGATTTATGAAAGTGAAAGAAAAATACAAATGTGAAAATCATTTCTGGATTTTGCAGTTGGTGAAATTCTCAGTGACTCAAAATTTCCTTGCAATTATCTTTTAAAATACATTTTTAAAAGCTCATGTGTAGGCTTAAAATTATTTTCCAAGACAAGGATATGATAAGAAGTAAGTAGTTTCTATCCCAAGTTTAGAAATGTTCCTCTTTTGGTGGTGAAAACTGATAAAAGCAGAAAGAGGCTTAGCATTTTCAACTATTACTCTAAATTCCTGTTACATTTAATTTTAAAACTAGTATTTGAAAGCAAACAGCATCAGGTCTAGTTAGTTTCACTTCTCTGAGAGTAAAGAGAAGAAATCATGGAACATACTGTGGAGGAAAAATAGTTTCATGCAGGTATATGGATTTTTTAAAGATCACAAAATAATTTTCTTTAGATTTATTGTGCATGCATGGCATCCAAGACAACACAATGAAAGGCTTCTGAAAAAGATAATCCTATCACAAATAAAGGATCCCCAGCAATGCCTGACATGATAGGCCATGATGAACCTGCACACTCTGAAATCAATAAATCGAATTTACCTAAAAGTTTGAAATTAAATGGAGACACCAAGTTGAGTTAATATTACATATATATGTATATATATAATATATATACGTACATATATATATATATATATATATATATATTTAAACATTGTGACCACCCAAGTGATTTCTTGAATGCATCATTAACTCTAGGTGCATTTTAAAAAAAATTCTCATATGTATATATGAGCTATCATCTTAGGGCCCAAAGAGATAACATCATTTTTTATACCCCTAATTTGAGAGGTGAAGTTAAATAACGTTGCACAATTAACTCTTGTCCCACTGTTTTTAATAGTTCTAATACATGAATCACATAAACACTTTGTATACTTATACCTTCCTACTTAGAACAAAGTCATCTCAGAATTCTAAATTCACAAATGTTTACTTAGCTTTATGAACTGTAAATTGCATTATTTTTAAATGCAGATCTCTGAGAGGAGAGCTGAGGTTGCAATCTGGATAATTCAAGATTGGCTTCTACTGAAAAGGAAAGCTTTTTGTTTTTCATGAATTGATATGAAATAGACAGTAAATCTCTGGCTCTCTTCCAACCTTGAAATGCTCTCCCTCCTCCACTCTGACTACTGACTTCCATGCTTTCCTTTAAACCCCAACTCAAATCCCACTTTCTAGAGGAAGCCTTCCCTAATACTTCTTAATTCCAATGCCTTCCCTCTATTAATTATATCACATTTACCTTGTATATAGTTTGCTTTGTATATACTTGTTTGCATGTTATTTTCCCCATTAAACTGCAAGTTCCTTGGGCAGGGATTGCCTTTAGCCTCCTTTTATGTTCCCAGCACTTAGTATATTGCTTGGCACATAGTAGATACATAATAAATAGTTGCTATTGATTGATTGATTGATTAATGTGATCATAAAGATCACATACGATTATTGGCAAAGTCTGCCAGTTTTCTTTGCACATGTTTGTCAATGAATACATAAGCCATTTTTCTAGCAATTATATGAAGTAAGAATATAAGTCAATAATTTCTGATGTTCTCTTACTTGCCATTCTGATGGGGGTAAGAGTATCATACTCTTTCAAGTTCAAGTTCAAGCCTCTACTCTGAGTGGGGAGAACACAAAATAAAGGGACAACAGCCAGCACCTTTCTGGAAGAAAACTTAAGGAACAAGGAGGCGAGAGGAACCAAATTAGCAACAAGCCTTTCTGGGGAAGGAATGATGGGGCCCTGGAAGAGAAAAATGTGCATGACATCATAGCACTGGTGCATGTAACATTTTCATGAATAGGACAAGGAACACTTGGGGAGGCAGCTGTCCCAGAAGAGAAGGTTATGACTATACTCAGTATTGAACTCTGTATTAACCAAAACCTGCATGGGTAGGAGATCATACCCTCTTTTCCTGTGGTTGGAAGTCTCTTGGAAAGGAGTTTAGAGGGCTTTTTCTATTAGCCCTATACTTTGTGAAATCCAGAGGAGCTTGTGGAAGCAGATGAAGTGAATTAAATATTTCTGTCACCTTCCTTGTATCATGCAGAGGTAAGTCTACTTGGTATTTTTAAAGAAGAGGTATATGGAGATGCTTGTTGGGAATGACTTGAAATGATCTTGTTGCCTTTGGAAAGAATTTGCTCGTCAACAGAGAGGAATTAACCAAATAAGACCTTCAGGCACAAGGAAGGGTCCAGCTGGATCATGTGGATTTCATAGAGAGCCATCCTTTACTTGGCTCTTCCTGCATGTTCACTCAATATGTTAATGTTTTAGAAAGACAAAAGCTTTCTCTCTCTCTCATACCTTGCTTGGTCCTACTTGCTGTGCCAGTGGTCTCGTCTAATATGACTATCCTATAGTTTTCATGTGCCCCAGAAGAGAGAGTGTTTTCAGTAGAATGACAATTCCATAATGACAGATTAATTAAGTTAAAGTGCAGGCTGCACTATATGAATGATTGAATGAATTTAATTACCTACTATGAAAGAATTTAATGCCACCTATTAAATTCCTACCACGTGCAAAGCTCTGCAGTAGGCAGTTGTTATACAAATACAAAAAGGAGACAATCTCAGAACTTAAGGAACTAAAATTTTAATAGAAAGAAATGGTACACATAAGGTAGATAGCAAGGGAAGGAAGTTTTGGCCTGAGAAGCCACAGGGATGATGAGTGGAGCCATAGAGCTTGTGAATAGACATGCCCTTCCCAAAGGCAATGACAGAACTTATTTGATTACTGTTGGCAAAACAAGAGGTTGAAAGAAACAGTAGGGGGAAGAGGGAGGTTGTTTATGCAGGTAGCAACAAAGTGAATGGCAAGATAAATAGATTGGGTAGCTGAATGGAATATGAGGCATAGTCTGGAGCTGATTACATGCAGTGGATAAGTGAATTTGAAATTGTTCACTCATTATATGAAAGTAGACCCTATACTACTTTGTCCTATCCCTCCAGGTATTTATTTAAGAGCCCTACATGTTATGAGCATGATGTTAATTTTCTCTTTTAGTATAGTATTGGGCATAGGGCAGGTTTTCAATTCCTAATTATTGATTTTAATGATTAAAAATACAGGATTAATGTCTATTCATTATCCTTTTACTTTAACTCCATAAACCAGAAAAATTAAGCAAACAGTTAATGAGTCATTGATGATGGCTTCTTTGAAATATCCATAGATAGCCAGTTGAAACTTTTTTAAGTAGGAGAGCAAGAAGGAAGCACAATGTTAAGCTAATCATTGTAAATAATCGTAATAATTGAGATGTAGATAACCCCATTTCTTTTTTTCACAAACTTGCAACATTATATGTGATTGAAAGAACTTTAAGTGAACAACTTACTGACCTATTTACACCTAATTCAATGGAATCTCTCTTTTGATAACAGAATAATCTTTGAGTTTCACTTCTAGCTGACATGCTGACGCTAAAATATTCCTTTTACAGCATGTTCTTGCAAATAAATAAGTAACTGTCAGCTCAAGGCCATCCGTAGGTTTTCAGCTGCTTGTTTGCATTCACCAAAATACCTTAATTTTCCTGGAAAGACATGTACAAACTGATGCAAAGTGAAATTAGCAGAACCAGGAAAACACTGAACACAGTAACAACATCATGTGATCAACTATGAATAACTCAACTTTTCTCAGCAACACAATGACTCAAGAAAAGTGCAAAGGACTCATGAAGGAAAATGCTATCCATATCCAGATAAAGAATTGATGGACTCTGAAAGCAGATTGAAGCATATTTTTTCACTTACTTCATTCTTCCTTATGTTTTTTTTATTTTGATTTGTTTCTTCTACAACTGTGATGAATATGGAAATATGTTTTACATGATAGTATAAGTATAAACTGTGTCAATCTGCCTATCGTTTTCAAATGAGGGCAGGGGAGAGAGAGAGACAAATTTAGTACTCAAAATCTTGTAAAAATGAATGTTAAATTTTTTCTTGATATATAATTGTGGGAAAAATATTATTTAAAGAAAAAATAAATAAATGGAATTCCCTTTCTTTAAAAAAAAACCTTAATTTTATCATTAGGAAATAAGAAAGTGTGAGTTTAATACTGATTCATTGAAGAACAGCCCATGACGCTAGGAACAATGTGACAATCTAGCTCGCCGTTTGAGCAGAATATCTGCTCTTTTCTCACAAAATTATTTTGAGACGACCATGTCTAAGCAAAGCCACTCTTGATCTGATACATAACTATAGGCGATGAGGGTAGAATGGGGACTCCTGGTATCGGATTAGAGGACACTATAACCACAGCTACAGTTATGCTATTAGAAAGTATGATCCAATTCTTGCCCCTTTAAGGTTAAGCTAGGAGAGCATACTCTAAGAGAGGAGCTGTGCAGTGACAGGACCTAGGGAGGAAGGGGTACCTAGAGAGAAGTGTAGCTCCCTCTAGAGTAACATATGACAGTATAGTTAGTGGAAAACATCAAGATAAGCTGAAGGAAGAAGGTGGTAGCTGACGCGTCCAGATGTTGGTGCTCTGGGACAGAGTCTTATTTATGCCTTGCTAGTTATAGCTCACATCTTTGATAGTCTTTATGTCCACTTTCAGCTTTAAAGTCTTGAATACAGAACAATTAATGAAACTGTTAGTAACCTAGCTATCAAATTTAGATTGTCTATAAGTCATCCATGGTCTCAAGAAAAAATTCCTAATCCAGAGGGTGTTATGGCAAAATAATCTCTTGGGTCAGCATTTAGGGGAAATCTAGCAAGGGTATGAATCAGCCATGTCGTATAGAAGTCAGCCTCTAATAATTTTGAAATCTTATTGCCGCAACTGTGACCTGCAAAACCATGATTTGTGCATCTCTGTTGCCAAGCAACTGATGAAATCAGGAAAGAAGCTTCTGAAAATTTCACCCTCCGTTGCCTTTAAGAGGAGTCAATATCTCCTGCTAAAGACACAAGGTTAGAGCTACACAAGCTAGCATACCAAGTGAGTGTGCATGATAGAAATAGGTCCTAATCAAATTTCTTGACTGTATGTACATTGCTCAGTGATGAAAGTATAAAAGGAATTTACTTCAGGTCCAATGAAACTCCACTAATTAAGAAAAGGCAGACGTGTGTGTGTGTGTGTGTGTGTGTGTGTGTGTGTGCGTGCGCGTGCGCACCACGTGCATGGGTGTGGGTGTGGGTGTTTCTGTATTGGGCTATTGAGAGGATGTAAGATTGAATCTTTCCTAGAAATGCTTACATTGGTGCATTTTAGCATAAACTTGTTTATTTCCTCCTTGTTGCTTAGCTGTTTCAATACAGCCAGTGAATATAGCCAGGCTCATTTTTTAGCATTCTTATCGAGATAATATTTGACCTCAGGCACGGTACAGAACTTCTGTTCTGTTTTCACCCTTTGAAAAGAGAGATTAAAAAAAAAAGTCCTAAACTTCTATCCTACTCCTGGAGATGTCTGGAATGTTAATTTGAGTAGAATTTTGGATGAGTTTTGAGCTCCTCAGAGACAGGACATTTATAAGCCAAAGATAGTGCTATGCCTTTATATACCTTTAAGGAATCACCAGATGATTTTTTTTTTCTGAGAATAGGTTTCATTATATCAGCCACCCTCAAAATGCAGTGGCCATTCACAGGCCCAATATTATTGTTAATTGCCGCAGAATCTTTGGTCTCTTCCATTACCAACCTGGGTTAATTTTCCGCTCTTTAGGTAGATAGGTGGACCTGTGTTTGGGTACTCACCATATTGGGCTGGAATTATTGTAGACAACTTAATGGCTTTAACCTAAATGACAACTTTTTTTGGCTTCTTGTTTCCATTGAGAGAAAAAATATTATTAATTTATTTAGCAAATATTATGTGCAAAGTTCAGGTACTGTCCTCACCCGCAATTATAACAGATTAGGACTAACAATGCCTGCTGGCATTCCCTTCCTCCCACCCAGAATTTCAAAAATGCGTTCTCTACAACTAAAGGGAAAATAAGTAATTAAAATTCATTTAACTCTAAATTGCTGTCATCTTTGAAGTCAGAGGTTCTTAAGCATTTTTTTAAACATCAATATCTTGGGCAGACTGGTAAAGCCTCTATATATTTTCTCAGACTAAGGTTTATAAATAAATAAAATAAAATGTATAAGATTGTACAGGAAATCAAAGGATGGTAAAAATAAAGATGTATTTTTTTCCTCATTTGAGTTCACATCACTTCTCAAATCTTCCCATGGACCTTACAATTTAAGTACACGTGCTTTGGGCTTTTTTTAATAGTTAATAATAGCTGACATTTACATATTTTCCTGGTACTGTGCTAAGCATTTTACAAATGTTATCTCATTTTATCCTCATAATAACCCTGGGAGTTAGATTTTATTATTATATCCATTTTACAGATGAGGAAACTGAGGCAAATGAAAAGTAAGTAATTTGCCCAACATCACACAGCTTGTAAGAGACTGAGGCTGGATTTGAACTCAGATCTTCTTAATTCCAGACCCAGCATACTCTGCCAGATTTCTCTGAAATCCTGTTATATTGTCACTGAATTTCATGCTATTTCCTCTTTCCTGGTTCTGTAGCATTGCACATTTTGTCCCCAAGACCTAGAATGTTCCCTCTCTTCACCTCTACCTCTTGGAACTCCTAGCTTTTTTCAAGACTTATCTTAGGTACAGACTCCAATGAAATGCCTTTTTTTAATTTTCCCATTTGTTAGTGCTTCCCACCACTAAATAACTCTGTTCTTATTTTGTATTTACCAATTTATGCATCTATTACATACCTTCAGCAGAATTTAACCTTCTGGAGAGCAGGGGGAATTCTTTTTTTTTTTTTTTTAAATTTTGTATCCCTAGAGTCTACAGTAATACAGTACCTGTACTGGGATAGCTAGGTGCTTCAGTGGTTAGAGTACTGGGCCTGGAATCTTTGTGAGGGTCAGGGAGGTCTTTAGAGGAGATGGTTGAGAGAATAGGTCAAAATGGGGTATATAAGGGTGTTTAGATTTGTGGCAATGAGAGGATAAGGGAGGAATCCTTGGGAGAGGGGACTACATTAAGTAAGCAAGGGAGCAGGTAGAAGTAAAGTAGAAGAGTTAGGAGGGATAGGAAATAAGAGATATGCACAAACATAAAAAATAAAGATAAGTAGAATTTGTTAGGGAAAGTATATGCCTTGTGTATGTATGTATATACATATTACATATATATATGTATATATGTATCTATATCTATACATAAATAGATCCACACTTAATTGTAGCCTTTGGGGGCAGGGAGAGAACAAAGAAAAAACTACACAGTAGAAAACGAACAAACAAAAAAAAAAAGCTTCCGATGTTTTCCCTCATTTAATTATATCCTATTTATCTTGTATATAGTTTGCTTTGTATATACTCATTTTCATGTTATTTCCTCCATTAAACTATAAATTCCTTAGGCAGGGACTGCCTTTAGCCTTTTTTTGCATCCCCATCACTTAGTATGAGAAAACTAACAAGGAAGCAAAGAAAAGATGGACAGCTCTCAACACAATATGTAGAATTTATTATATAGCCTTTCTAGAAGTACAAACTTATGGCTGTATATTTTGAATCCTCTCATGCATTCTGCTATGCACGTGACATATTTTTTTCTCTTTTCTTATTTTGTGTTTGTTTCAATATTTAAATTCTTAATATTAAAAAAAAAGAATTCCTAGAATAGTTAAAGAAAAAGGTGCATGGTAGAGGAAAATATGGGAAAATAGATGAGAATGATGCAAGAAAATTACGAAAAGAGAAGTAACATCTTCATAAAATAGGCACAAAATTGAAGAAAATAACACCTTAAAAATAGAATAAACTTAGTAGTAAAAGAAGGGCAAAATTTCATTTAAAAAAAGAACTTTCTGGGGCGGAGCCAAGATGGCGACTGGAAAGCAGTAACCGGCGTGAGCTCCCCTCCAAGTCCCTCCGAAAACCTATGAAAAAATGGCTCTGAACCAATTCTAGAACTACAGAACCCACAAAGGGGCAGAGGGAAGCAGGACTCCAGC